>JAYJLV010060866.1:0-17516 GCA_036873485.1 Torymus texanus
GAATTAACATGTACGGAGCGCCTGACGTTTTTGTTTTTCTAAATAAACGCTTCAATGTTAATTTATAAAATAATAAAGGTCGGCTGATTTTAGGTATCACATGGCCTTACTGAGTATATCTAAAGATATCAAAGAGTAACTCGTAATTGTAGCTTGATAAAAAACATATTCTTCGAGGAAATTGGTAGTTTTTGCAGATGGCTCGTTCAGAGATTTTTATGCATCTTTTGAAACGTTCGTAACAAGCACTTTTTCACGTAATGCACTTTTCGAGATATTAGGAGGTTAATTTTAAAGAAGTAAGGTAACAAGGTTTAAAGCTTGGGATTTTCGACATATTGCTTTTATGGGAATGGCAGCACGCATTGTTTAAACTTGATTGCGTCTTGGAAATGTTTTTAATTTCAAAACATTTAGATAAACATTCAAAGTTGCAAAATTTTTCTAAAGAACCAGTCATTGCTTAATTACAAAGCTAATGACTGGTTTTTCTTGTTTATTAAAAAAACAATTTATAAAATAATTTTTAATATTCAGATTACATAATACAACTATGTGCATTGTACAGACTCATTTTGTTACAAAATATATAAGGTTGCAGTATTCTTTGTGCGTACCTAATGGAAGAAAGTACGTAATAACGACATTGTAAAACCAGCTACGTGTACCTATATCAGAAATACAAAAATATCTACATTGTTCAACATGTGCCATTTGATCTTACTGTCCATGTGGTGTGTGAATGTGTGTACGTGTAGTGTGAGTGGTCAAAACTAAAAAAGTAAATACTAAATAAATACATATAAGGTTTATTAAAACTTATGTAAAACATATTATCAAAATGATGTATTAATGTTTGAAAGTACATAATAATTTTTTCTCGCAATCTGTCACGGAGAATATATTAATTAATATTTATCAATCCCACAGCTTTAGAATATTAAACTTTAATTGACATTTTGTAAACAAATTTTGTTCGTTCATTGACATAATTTGTTAAAAGAAGTTGATGCAGATTGTCATTTATTCAATGAAGCACAATAATAATGTAGAAGTTGTCGTTTCTACAATATTTGCTTTGAAAATAAAATAGTTGCTATCATCGTCTTTCATAATTCTACATCTTCTGAGATTCATCTCTCTTGAAGATCTTTAAACACTTAATTAGAGAATAATTAAGGCAACTAAATTTCTTATTATTATATCGCTCTGAATTTTCTAAATTCTATCCCGGTATTTCTAATTTGAAATTTTTTTTTTTCAAAATTCAAAATACAAATAAAGTTTTAAACGATTACAGGTTTATGGAGTCGTATCCACAAAAAGTATTTTATATATTTTTAAAATTTTCACGATTTATAGCGCTATTGTCTACTTGTCTGCAAAACAACAATCGACAAAATATCCGCGTTCCTATTTCTTAGATTCAAGCGTTATTGTTCTTTCTCGATAATATATCACCAGCCGTTTGTCACGGTAATGACCAGTGGCGGCGACTATACGTTCGCCGAAATGGAAGCCATCCTGCGTAGATTCTGTTGGGATGCTTAACGATTCGCACTATAAACTTACAACACGGACGAATAAATCGTCTTTATTATTGTACCCGATAGTTTCGTTCCGAATATTTGGTCGTTTCAAATTGCCGACAACAAACTGTGATTTCAACTCGTAGTTCAATTGGTTAAAAATATACTTTATTAAACCTTATAATGTATCTGTGTGCATTTTGTATTATCCATAAAAACAATTTTGAAAAAAAAAATGATAAATAGTTATCTATATAAGAACAGAAGAAGACTCGAAGTTATTGAGGTTTTGTACTGTTCTCATTATTGATTTTAAAAGATTAGCAATGTAATGAATTATAATTATATATGTAAGCTATTTCAAGTATATTCTCTCTTTACACTATGAATAATTATCGATTCTTACATACCCTGCTGAAAGTCGTCCAATTTTCTCCCATTTGTGAAACGATTTTTCGAAAAAAGGATGATTTACAGCAAGGATATCCAACAGATTAATGCAAAAATTCGGTTTTACTTTACTTGTAATAAAATCTCCACACATCTTATATTGTAGAGCTTGGTAGTACAACATTTAATTAAATTTGTGCAATAGTTATATTTGTACTTGATCCGTACCATATGTTAACATTAAGAGAATAATTTAAAATCTATATAAGTTTCATGTATAAATAAATTAATAAATTATTATATTAATCCATTTTTCGACCATGAAGTTTAATTTATATTAAATTTTATAATTTCAATTTACATTTTTTATATGATGTAGTCAAATTGATTGTATGTTTTGTATTCCATTTTCTATACCAAATAATTTGAAATATTAAACAAATGCGACGTTGAGACCTAACATGTTCTCACCATATCTTTACTTGGTTTTTCAACATCTTGAGAAAATATTCAAACTAGTAAAACTTTGCTTAACTTTAACAATGTTAATAAACTAAATGCAATTTTTTTTATCCTTTTGAATAACCTCAGTTGAAACATGCTCACTAATCCGTGAAAAGTTACAAGAACTCCTTGACAACTTCAGACTGAGAACTGACTCGACATTAAATTTGATAGAACAAGTTTCTGCTTAACAAACAATAGTATTCACGAATTCTTAATTGACGATGCGCATTTGGTCTTCCTCTTGGATAAACTCGAAGAGTTTTCCAGCACTTACCTTTTCACTCGACGCTACGCTGCTGCTGTTCTCCGGTATACCACGCTATCCAACTTTTTAAGCCCTCCGAGATCGAACAGGGAATTAACTGTGGGAGCGATCGGGATACGCTCCTCTTATCCTCCCATAATTTACGTCTCACTTACATATTCATTAGGGGGCGAAAAAGAAGGTCAGTGAGTGTTTGATTTGCTGCCAGAATCGAAGGGCGCATGACATACGTGGCAAAAAATACACGTCACACGATGTTTCGTTTAACGAAATGCACCGTATAATACGGCTTTTGCAATCATTCAACTATCCCTAGTAGAGAAGAAAGATGCTAGGCAATGAGTTCGACGTCTTTTTTATATTTACAAGGATTCTATATATAGTTGTAAGTAGAATAATTATAATTGCTGTTTTTACATAAAGTGCATTATAATAATATACTCTTTTGAGCCTTAATTATGGTAAATATAACTAGGTATAATGTAGTAATTACGCTGCTATAAAATTTTATTTTTATGAGATTGCATTATGACTTATCATAATAGTAGCTATATTACCGACTAAGGGTAAAAAATATGGTACGTATCAAATTGGTGTTCGCGATGCGACTGTTCAATCGTCCAATGCTTTGGGCTTTCAACTCGGAACGTTTTTTTTACCCAAACAGTACCGTGCTCGAATTACAGCTTCGACGATTTACGCCTATGTGTTAAGTTTTCGAATTTTGGGATTCTCACGCGCGAGTCACTATGGAGTAAATTCATTGCATTCAAAAAAACTAGAAAAACGGAGTCATCCAGAGCTGTATAAGAATTACAAAAAATACTCCAGATTTCTGTAAAACATAAATAAGAAAAGAAAAAACGATATTACAAGTCACGGAAAATTTTAAAGAACTAACAAAATAACGTATTGTGCATAAAAGTTGAGTAAGTCGAACATAAAATATTTTACTTACAATCAGTTAAAACTTTTAAAATTATTAAAGGTACAGATACAGCATGTAATATGGACACAATGATCATTTTCTAAAAATTTTCGTATCACTGTGCTTTTAAACAATCTCTCTGGAAGAATCAAAATATTATATACTTATTTTTGAGAAACATTGTATTATATAATTCTATAATTACAAGGTCGTCTGGGAATTATGATTTGAATAAAATTATGGTAATAAATAATGATTTTTATTTGAAAAATCGCATAACGTGTATAATCAAACAAACTCGATAATTGAAATAAATTTACGTTTTATACAAAAATTTGTAATCCACATATACTTTTTTCTTTGTTCACTGTAGTAGATAAGTGTTGGGATTTAAATCTTGCAGTGGATTTTCTTTAAAGTTTAACATCAATTTCCTTGTTACATTGATAAGCTTTGCAAGATGTAGAATAGTTATATTTCGTCCTGTAATTTTCACAAGTTATTTGTGTCGCTTGTTTCTTAAAAATAAAACTTTGGTAAACGGTACGATCGATATTTTATATTTTCATCATCTATATCGAGATTAGTTACTTATTATAATATTATACATAAAATATTTTACATAAAGTATCATACCACTTGATATTCGAATCTATTTTACTAGAATCTACATCATCGCGCGAAAGTGTTGTTCAACAAATTTCTGGAAGCGAAATGTCCCTATTATATAATACTAGTTTCTTTTTTACATTTATATTCTCACTTTAGATTCATTTGCCAATATATAATAGATAATATAATTCTCTTAGAAAACCTACAGAAAATCGATATCAACAACAGGGACATTTACTTTCCTTACAAATATCTCTCAAAACGTGACAATCAAGACTTATACATGTATCCCTGTAGATACTGCGTACAAGATATCATTATCATTATTCCTATTTATAACTGCTTTTATAAATTAATACAATTAGTTATTTATATCCTGATAAAGTATGTACCTATCATATAGCAATCGCAGAGTATCTTATTCATAAATAGACAACTGTGACGGCATTTTCACTTTAACTAATATGGCACATCTTTTACATTTTAATAAAAATTAATTAAATTTCATATCGTG
This sequence comes from Torymus texanus, assembly GCA_036873485.1. Lineage (NCBI taxonomy): Eukaryota > Metazoa > Arthropoda > Insecta > Hymenoptera > Torymidae > Torymus > Torymus texanus. The sequence continues at coordinate 4,746 of JAYJLV010060866.1, forward strand.
CAAACAGTTTTTATCATAAATATCAAAATAAATTTACAGATTTAGGGAAAATATTTCTCGGTACAAATTATGCTCGTCCATATTTTACCACAGACGCTGTTCCAACTATTCCTCATATAAGACGCATCCACATTTTCAATATAAAACATCTCCTTAATGATACACCGCTTAATGTGGGCGACGAGTGCTCCATTAGTTATACCCATCAACCATTTATCGAAAATAACAATAAGTTCCATTCAATACTAACGGAGAAAGTTAGACGAGGGAATTTGCCATTTACGCCACGAAATACATCCCTGCAATAATTCCCAAGCACCGACGCGCCGGACACGCGTCAAAGAAATTATTACGGTCGCGATTCAACGACATATGTCTATAGATATATGCGTGTGTAGAGGCATATAGACCGAAGTTCATGTATATGGTCCTCTTCCCGGTCATTCGAGCTTTCGCCTGTACTCACGTTAAGTTTTCAACATGTGCACTTGCACGTTTACAATGAAGATTACATTACCTAAGATCACGTCTGTACTTGATATTCGCTGCACGAATTTTGCTTCATTTTTTTCTGTTTTCTTTTTCGGTGTCTATGCTTGTATGCTATGTTTGGGGGTCATCGAGTCTGTATTTTTTTTGTACCTTTTTATGCAGTATCCTTGGCGAAGGAAGATGACAACTTTTTCTTTCTTATAGAGTATCTCGACCTGGATTGAGCATACGGAGATTCAACAAGATGGAGAAGACACGGATCGAGAAAGAGTGAATTGTTTGTATTTAATGCTTGACACTTAGGGTTTCATTAGGCCGAGCTCTTTTACTCAATAAGGAAGAACTCGAGTACGATTGCAATAATGGTTATCAAGAGTTTCACCGGAGCGAATATGCGGTTATTACCAAAAATCATTCATTTTTGTTTTTAGATGTTTAAAATCGATTTTATGAGCTTAGTCCATCAGGAATCAATTGTACGAGAAAATTTTTAATTGTGAAAAGTTTTGTCATATCATTATCTACAACTTTTGTATTTAACGTTTTTGTATAAAGTTAAATCCTGTGAAGTTATAGCAAAAAATCGGCCATTTTTTAACGTTTTTAGCGGTTTTTCGCTTTTAAATTCGTAAATATTACTTGTAGCAAAACATGATCCATATAAAAAAGGTGTGTTTTAATTAGTTTTAGCCAATGCACATATTGGATTTACACAAACATAATTTTGTACGTGTTAGCTAAAAAATCGTTTTCTCTCGAATTTTATTTGTTCTCACAATGTTTTTCGATGGATCTTTTTAGAATTGAAACTAGGTTCTCCCTATAATTAGACAAGTGTTGGATCAAAATTTTAAACACTCTGGTGAATATATAAGGCTCTCCCGAGAAGCGGTTGTGCCTAAAAACATTCACATAATACAAAAGTTACCTTTTCTTAAATAAATAATTATACCTGTAAACAACTTTTATATTAAATTGAAAATTTCCTATACACATTCAAAATTCGTTTCGAGTTCTTTCTTAAGAAAAATAGCATATCATTGAAGAGTGGTAATAAGCTCGAATTCGGCAGCGATAATTGTAGTAATTCACTGGCAAACCTGTTGCTATAAGTGATCTACAATCGAAAGATTTATTTTTATGAATATATTAGCAAACACGTTTTATTGATATTACAAAGACAATATTCTGCACTTTAATTTGGTACACATTACAAGAGATATTCAAATTATATAGAAAAAAAGAGTAGAAACTAAAATTCTATTGTCGATGTCTTATATACATATAGTTATCCGTACAAGGCAATATCATGAACATAATTTTCTAACATTATCTATACAAGTTTTTCTTGTTATCCACAAAAATAAACGATGAGACATCGACGTTTATTAAATTTGGCTAATTACAATACTTATTTGTTAATCGAGTATTTGGTACGTTCGGGTGACAATTGACAATCCTCGAGAGCGTGACCAGCGCACTCGTCTCGTCCCGATCGATTCGAATCTTTCGGGATCGTCATTTAATCGACGTTACTGTCAATTTTCGTTTTTTGTATTTTCATTTTTCCTAAAAATTTCTCATTACAAGTGAACACGAAAGAATGTAAGAGCGTAGATGAAAAAATAAATAGTTAAAAATACATAATGAAAAACTATAGAAAAAGAAGGAAAAAAAGTAGCAGTCTTTCGTAAGATGAGTGCTGAACTGAATTTATCGTACTCAGGAAGGAATAAAGAAAGATATGCTAGAAAGAAACGGATGAGGCAAATTGAAAGTGATTGAGTTTAAGCTCCAATCTTCAGTCTCTGGTCTTTCTCGGAAATTCGAAGCAAATACTTGCTACATATCTTTTACATCGATTCCCTTCTCGACGGAACAATCGTCTTTAACAATGAGCTTGGGTACTATTTTTATATTTGGACAAATTTTTCAATTACTGCCTATTTCACTTATGTTGAATACAGTTTAACTCACGGTAAATGTTTTTCGACAAACCTTCGTTGCAGTGTTTGACGAATGTTTCATTTTGAAGTAATTTAATCACTCCACAAATACACGACAATTACTCATCATTAGAAAGTTGTTCATTTATTCTCTTAATTCAAAATCCGTCAATTTTTAAAATTTGTACATTAACTTTAACAGTACCTATCATATACCATTTGACATAAATTTCTTTACACTTGGGTAAGTAAAGTAAGCTGAGTACCATTTTTAAGGGAATCCTTGTCCTTTTGTTGACTTGAGGAATTCCTTGCCTCACTTGTAACGGTAATGTTTGATCGCGAGGTCATAGTCACTGTAGTCGTTGATGTCCTGCTAATTAGAAGTCCGCGTTCGTTTTCCTCGTCATCACCATCATTTTTCGAATTTCCAGATGTTACTAATTTGTGCGATTGAACTCGTTCAGCATTAGCTTTGTTTCTAGGTGGAAATACACTGTTTTCATTTCGAAGAGTCGCATTGATATCTTTACCTGCGGCGCAAGTACAAGCCTTTAGGAAACTCTTTTTAAAATTATCACTGAGAAAAGCATAGAGTATCGGATTCATTGCACTGTTTGAATAGCTGAGAAAACCAGCCAGCAAAAAAGTCGTGATTGTGATACGTGATTGACATTGGTTAGGCTCCGTATAGATAAGTGCCATTTGTGTTAACCAGTAAGGGAACCAACAAATAATATAAACAGTGATAACAGTTAAGACTAATCTCGTTACTTTGCGATGGGAGCGTTTCTTTTCTTTCGACTTGTTCTTTGGACCCACTGTTTGTAATTTCCTAATCACAAGGAAATAAAAGATAAAGATAAGTGTTAAGGGTATCGCAAAGCCTAAGATGAAGCTGTACAAGGTAAACGTTGTCTGGCCGCCAGCATCATCGGGCCAATAGATATTGCAACTCATTTCTCCATCTTTGGTTTCCATTGTGTTGGCGTACAGGAAAACTGGGATCATAAAAACGACACTTAAACCCCACGCCGTGAAAGACACGACCTTCGATACTAAGGGTGTGCGTATCTTAGACGATGAAATAGGGTGGCAAACGGCAATATAACGATCGGCACTCATGATAAACAGGAATATGCTGCTAGTAAACTGATTAATGCTTGTCGTTGTCATATAGGCTTTGCACATGAATTTGCCGAAGGTCCAGACGCCTAGGCTCATTGTAGTTACTAGAAAGGGTATACCGATGAGGAAACACTCGTCGGCTATGGCTAGATTGACGATGTAAGTGTTGGTGACGGTTTGCATTTTTGAGAAACGCAACACCACGTAGATGACAAGGGTGTTACCGAGAAGGCCAACGATACAAATGATGGAGTAAAGTATCTGGTGGAGTAGTGAGATAATCGGCATGTTCGCGTCGCAATCCAGCGGCATAGTGATGTTCTGTTGGCTGGAATTGTTAAAGTCAAAAAGTCCCAGTGTGGTGTTGTTCATCATTATCGCGTTGGCGGTACGGCCCAAGGACCGTAGCTCGATGATGGTTAACCGTCGCTAATAGCGAGTTTCAGAGTTAGCAATGAACTCTTGATAAGTTCAATGCGGTTTCCGTGCGACTTTGATGTTAAAGATGTAGTCGCGAAAGGGAGAGCCGGTTGTTCGTACTTCCACGTGCATTAACGCGATGTGCGATTCTGATTGACGTGCTTTTGATCACACCTATACAAGTGCTCGTTGATCATCAACGATGGCTTGAACCTTATGCGAACCACTGCATTGTTGATTTACCACATCAAAGTTACAGTATGGGGTTTCTCTGAAACAGAAAAGAATGATTTGCTATTAAATATTTATCAATATTTTCTGTAGTAAGATATGTTAAGTATTCTATGCATAAGTAGCTTAAGTAATATTAATCATTAACTATCTATTAATTATCTATTAAAATTTAATTTAATTCTTTAATATATTTTATCACACAATCTGACAAAGAAAAAGAAAAGTGGCTGATTTTGTGAGATAGATCTTACTATTTCCGTGTATTCTGATCACGTAATCATAAGACCAATATTATGTTAGATTTAAATAAATAAAGTTTCTAAAAAAGTTAATGGCAAAAACCAGGATCGTTTTACCATTAAACTTTTAGATGATTTATATTCTGAACATTTTTCTAGATGTCTCGATAATTATGTGCAATGAACAACGAGGGGAAAGAATCATAGCGAGTATTCATGATTTCTAGATATTACTATAATTGCACATTAAATTTCAACATTAGCTGAACCTTAAAGTAAAAAGTTCAATATAGTTTGCAGAATTTGACGCGAACAGTGTTTGCTCACGAAGCAGATGTCCGTTATACGGTGCGATGCTTCGAGTTACATCGAGCGTAAGCAACAAGCAGTAGAGAGACATAATGCACTCAGCAGCTGCTCCCACCGCTAAAGTGACGTTTGACCCGGGCTGTCGCGAAACTGCCGGAGTTCCCGAAAGGCTGTATCGGGCGGGTGGGAGCTTTGCAACGCCACAAAGGAAACCGTACGCATGCAGGCGTAGCGGCTAGCGCCTCCGTCGCACGTCGCTATGCCCACGTCAACGTCTACTGCGCAGCCGAGACGCATATTAGGCTCATGTGATGGAATTCGAAATTTGCCTTGCTGTTCGGGAAACGTCTATGTGTACGCATCGGTAAATGGATGCCCCCTTCCCTCTCTAACGTCGGGCTCTGTGTATCATCTCCTTGTAAAGCCGAAGAGGAACGGGAGGGAAAAGTGAGGTCAAGATACTCGGGGGAGATTGATTTTTGGCATACGTTATCAGCGATGAAGAATGGCGAGATTTGCCTTGAACCTTTTTTGGATTAACGTTGAAAGAGTTTAAAGTTTTAATCTTTATCTTTACAAATACGTTTGTATACATTTTCAAGATATTATGATTCTTTCTTTTATAAGAACCTTTTAGAAATTTCGATAAGTTATTTTTTTGTAGTAGACTTTGACAGAATTGTTATGCAGATAAATCATTCTTTTAAATAAGCTATCGTCTCAAATATAGATTGTAACTGACAAACATTTTAGCTTATTCAAAGCACGCGTGCTTTTAAACGAGATTTCTCAGGATCAATACGTGGTGACAAAATTGTCAAATAAAACGCTCTATTTATTTGAGGAATATACATTTTGATAAAGTATAACTAATACTGTCTACTTTAAGATATTATTAAAAAAGCAATGGATAACAACAAAATACTATATAATTTTTCGAATTTATGTCATACGAGTTCCATGCGTAATGTCTACATTACCCGGTATCTTATGTTTTCTTGACAACTCAAAAAAGAGCGTCAGTGAGAAATACGACGTAAATTTCGAGTTCAGCAGCGTCTCGCAATATTTATCGATCAGTCATTTTTTAGCTCGTCGCTTACGTTCAGTATGCAAAGCATGAAAAAAGCGCGTCTTGGTGCGACGTTCACGATCGAGGTGTGTGAGGATAGAGAAAGAGAGAGGGAGATGGAAAGGGACGAGAAAAGCTTATACATACGTATACACACGTCCGGAGAGATGCGCGACCGCAGTATTGGAAGCCCGAGGGCCAATAGCCGACAAAAGTGTCTTTCAAGCCCCTGACAGTCTCTAGCATGAAACTGCAAAATGAAGCCCGAGGGGTCGTGCGTGAAATGTTTATAAGTCATTGTACTTGGCTGCCTTTCTCTCGCTTGCTTCTTCCCTTGCAACGCAAGCACCCCCTTCCCTCTACAATAAGAGGAGAAAGAAGATGTGTTCTTTACAGCTTTTTTTACATCATATACACTTTCTCTTTTTACTCTTTTTGAGCTTTCAGTTGTTTTTATACTTTTTCGTACTCTTATCTTCTTATTCCCGCAGGAATTGCCGGATGTATTTTTAATGATATTTTACTTACTTTTTCATATTTCGTATATTTACTACTAAAAAGAATATATTACAGAAATTTTGATACAGTAAAAATTACTGGAATGTTTGTTGTTTACGAAAGTACTTGTAAATGGGAATATCTATTTCAGTTTAAAAACGTTTTCGATTAATAATTTAAATTTCAAAAGAATTGTAGTTCAATTAAAGGAATAGCCTATACTATAAATCACTATGGTTCTATATCAACCATTCTTCTTCAAGTGAAAATTTCAGAAATAGCACGGGCAGTATACTTGAACCTCTCAGCCAATCAATCTATTAATCAATCCATACGTTTTCATCTGTCTTTTCTTTTATTTGTCCCCATACACTCACCTCGTCCATTGTATCCTTATTTATCTCACGTCGGCTATCGGGTGGACAAAATAAACTCAACGGCCGAATAATGTACGTATATGTTTGTACTTGCGAATAAAGCGGTTTCTGAAACGTAGCTAACGCTACCACCGTCTGTTGAACGTTTGCGGGTTCACTTATTCATCTGTTACGGTCCAAGCGAAACCACGAAAGCTCATGCTGGTCCTGTGCTCGTAGTTCTTTTGTTCCTCCCTGGAAGACGAAGACGGAGAAAGGGAACAGGGAGGGAGGGAGGGAGAGAGAGCGAGAGAGTGAGGAAAATAGAGATGACGAGAGAGGGGGAAGAGAAAGGAAGCAAAATAAGAAAAAGAGAGATATAAAAGGGAGAAAGGGAGAATATAGGAGAAATAGAGAGAAAGAGAGAGAGAAAGAGAGAGAGATCAGCAGTTTTTTTCTCTCTTCCATCTACCTCCCCACTTCTTTCAGCATACTCTAGGAGTGCCAAGGGCGCGTTTATCATTGAACTTGTGAGGACGAGAGGTAAAAAGCAAAACTGATGTGATAAGGTTCGGTTGGCTTTCTTCTCCGCTGTGCTTAGCACGGAGCTGAAACAAATTACGTTGCCCAGTAAATGTATTAAAAGGGTAAAAGAATCCTCTGTAATGGTCGGTAAGTAACAAGTTTGAGAAATTATCGAAATGAGCGTAACTTATCACTGCTTAGAATTATTAAATACTATGAAATAGCGAGATTTATTTGATTATTTGTACATCATTCGAGTTGTTTATTGAAATTAGTGAGTATTGAACATTATTATATTATTTTACATTGTTTTGTGCAAAAAATTACTTAATTTTTTTAACTTGATAGATTTTAAAATCATGTTAATCCAAAACAAATCGGCAAAATATATCTCGATGAGAAGATCAAGTTAAAAAAGATTAGCAACAAGAAAAATATTGTGCATCTCAAGTAAACGATGTCATAATGTACCTGCCGTACTTCTGAAAATTGACGTTTAACCGAGTATATCTTGTCTCTCAACTCTCGGTGACAAGCTGTCAAGAAGGTTATGAGAAAAACAACGTGGAGTACGGCTGGTAAAAATAAACGAAAAAAGTTAGTAAAGAGAGACAAAACGAGAGGTAACGGACGTATACGCGCAGGTAGGAGGAGGTGGAAGAAGGTGCATTACGCGACTAAATAGAAAATGACTTCACAGGCAAACAAGATAAAATGCAAGCGAAGCATGAGAGTGTCAAGCCAAGGGATCCGAAGAAGGAGAAAATAGAGCTACCGACATGGGCAAAAAAAGAAGGAAATGAGGGCCGCCTGCGAGCGCGTGCACACGGAAACGGGTGAGGAGAAAGAGATTTCACAGCAGGAGAAAACGTGGCTTTGTAACTTTAACCTACATTAGATTGTATATCTTGTAAAATTGCGTTCGAGGTGATATTCATAATTTGAATTCATTTAAAGTGAAAATATTTGCATCAAAATAAGAAAACTATTATTTTTCAGAGTATTTACAGTAATTTTTTTCACTTGATTTTCCTGTTTTTTTCTAACGATAGAAAACATTTAAAAATAAATAATTTCTTGTTTTATTTATCATTTTTCTATGGTTTAAAATCTCTTCGTTATAATACTTGTAAAAAGACATCGATATAATAAAAATAACCGATAAATAGAAATTTGATAGCTATCGAAATCTATGTATTTACGCTACATTTGAGTTAAATGAGAAATCTAAAATGGGTAGATGATATTCAGTACAATAACACTTACTTTTAATAACAGTGTCTTTTTAAAAAACCTAATCGAAAGTACATGTACCATTTAAGCATAATGAATTCATATTTTAATGATCCATTAGGAATTTTGAATCCTAATAATCTGTATAGGAGTACTTAAATACAGACGTATACGCACAGCACTAAATAGATTTTTTTATTTCATTCTTGCCGAAAACTGCAATTAAAGTAATTTAAACAATTGACTCGTCCTCAAAGGAAATAATCATGCTTATAAAACTTGACGGACACAGATATTTTATCTTAAATAAAAAAAATCATCAAATTTTTTCACTGATTCTGTCGACCGGCTGCACAGTCGTTATCAGCACCGGTATAAACCATTCGACGTCCCAGACGTGTGGAATTATACGAGAACGGATAACTTTTAACGATCTTGCGCTGTGGTGTGCGCTGCTTTCGTACACAGCTGAATTTGAGCCGTACGAGCGCTCATATATTTTTCCCCTTCCTGCGTATCGGCAGTGAGTCGCTAAAGACTTTCATCAGCGATCTGCCAGTCGCAAACGCTGTGGGCGCGCACGGTGATGATTAAAACGCGGGTGGAGCTTTCGCCGAGTCTGTGCTTTCCCACGCGCCGTTTTATCGTACTTTTTCTCTGGCAGATGAGTTATATGTATATATAGATATGATCTCGATATGGAATCTACGAGTTCGTTTCTTCGTTCGAGGGTAGACATTCCTCTGACGAATCGCCGTATATCCTTATCGCGGAAGTGACGCCGAAGAATCCGTCACGGCTTGCGGTGAATCATTTCGCGCGTGGTTTCACGCGAATCATCTCCCTCCCCTTGCTCCTCCCTGACTGGATGTCAGGAGAAGTTGTCAGTATTGATAAGACCTTTATTGATTGCCAATTTTGCGCGAGTTATTTCGGGGACGTGATTTTAATATTCAAAATGGGAGATAGCTCGTTATACAGCGCGCGGGCAAGAACGAATTTACGCTGGATAAAAATTAATTGGAAGTCAATTTTCATTTTGCATGCTTGCCGAAGCACCACCGAGTAAGAATCTTTTGTCGAGTGTACAACAATATTTTCGGTACTTTAGAAAACTGCTTGATTGAAGTATGAAAAATAAAACAGTATTGTTGGTTTTCTATAGGTTGTTACTCCCGATTGATACAGAACTGAAAGATCAAGGTGTTATACTCGGAAATACTGAGAATAATATTACTTCATGCATTAGGATTCACTATTAGAAGACATAGAAAAATTAAAATATATTAGGTTTTAGTTTAGATAAACTAAATAAATACTCACGGGGCATAGTGTGATTATCAAACTTTATTTTATAACTGTTACTGTCAAAGTTAATAGATATGGATGGATATTTGTTATTATTGGATTAATACTCTATTTCTGCAATGTAAAATCAGGATCGAAAATTTTTCATAAAAAACTTTTAACTTAAGAAAAAAAAAGGTTTGCAAACAAAGTAAAAAATACCTTTTTCTAAAAAACGAATAAGCCTATTACGTAAACTAAATATATGTTTTTAATAAAATATAAACATAATCAATATACATTTATATTTTAATCTTCCCCCTGCACCATACCGTAATCCGTAAGCCCTCTAAAGATAAGCTCGAAAAAATGCATCTACTTTCTCTCTCATTTTTTATGCTGATTAACCATGTATTAACAATGAATAGAGTGATGAGATACCTTTTAGTTTTATCCCTTACCCTCTTGGGTGAAGAAAGACTGAAAAATTGCAGTCAGTCTGGATAAATTGTTAAAACACTTTCGTCAGTTTGCTCTCACTTGGAGAGTGTGTATCATCGAGGATCGCCTGAACGAAGAGAGGGGAGAAAGTACATTAAAGAACATTGGAGAGACATTGAGAGGGAAAGCAAGAAAGAGAGAGAGAGAGAGAGAGAGGGAGAGAGAGAGAGAGAGGGAGAGAGAGGGAGAGAGAGTGAGAGAGAGAGAGAGTAAGGAGCGTATTAAAAGGCTCCCGTATGCACGCAGCAAGCATTTAAAATACATCAGATGCTGGCGCATTTAGTATTCCTGATTAGCGATATGCGAAACTAACAGCACTTAACTAAACCACTAAGCCATTGGTATAAAACGTGTACGTGTGTTGCTATGGGAGAACGAACATTCAATAACGTTGTCAAGAGCTTTTATTCAGTTATTTTGTGATAATAATTGTTATTCCAGACGAATAAAGTTGCCAAAAAGCTTTCTTGTTTTTTCTCTTGTATTTTACAGCTATCTAAAGTCCTCTTTATGAGTCTTATATAGCTTTACATTGCTATGCTGATGAGTACTTTGGGTACAATGGATCAGCTCTTATAGTAACTCGCGTAGAAATAAGAACCTACACTTTTAGGTGGATTCCGAACCATCAAAGCTAGAGTGAGATAAGCACATGAAAAATTTGAATTTCGAAAATTCGACACAGAGGTGTTAGTCAATCGCCGAGAGCAGAAATCGATCACAGTACTGTTTGGGTAAACAAACATATCAAGTCGAAAGTCCGAGGCCTTAGATGATTGAGCTACCGTAGCTCTTAGCTTTGTTGTTGATAAAATTAAGTTGAATGATAAAATTGATTTAATGCGAATAAATATGAGGGAATATAAAGCTGTTATTTATAGAGATCTTTAATACATTAATCAATTCATTAACAATGTAAAGTTTCGGATTTAAATATTTTTTTGAGAATTATGTTGCGACAGTTTCATGTTAATCTTAAACAATGTAAAATATATTACAAAATAGGCAAACAGGTAAAGAGATACGAAGTAACCAGTGACGATCGTAGCTACATCCTTTTTCCGCTTTGAAATTCCGAGATAGCGACTGATGGAGGTACTTGTGGGCGTTCCATAATGATGAAATGAACCGTACTCCCTATCGGTTCGTCTCCCTTGTAATGTCGCGCTCGCTCCAGCGATGTCCAATCATCATGTCCCGATGGAAATGCAGACAGTTGACATTACACTATCCAAAGGGACGAATTCCCACTGGTTTGCGAATGGGAATCGAAAAAACAAACTGTACACGTTGTTTTTTTGATTTTGAATTTTTTTCACGACCCTTTCAACTGGTGCGGTGTTGTGCGTTCCTTTTTGATTTTTTTCCAGCTCGACTATTTTCACGAGATTCATATTCAATGCCGTCACTCGTCGCCCGTCACATTGTCTTTTAAAATACGGGGCAAGGTAGATCAATCAAGTTTAGCCAGATCACTGTTTTTGTTTTGCTTTGAATATTCACTGCTAATTGAGATGATTAATAACTGCACCAGCAAAAATCAGTAATAAATTTCAGTTTGCGTGGTGGACTTTAACGGGCAACAAAATAAAACCACAAATACGGTATATAAATAACATATGAAGCAAAGAAATCACTGTAAAATAAATAGAAGTATATTAATATATATTGCAATAAACGGCAATTAAAAGTAATGCATTATTCATAAAGCGGTGTTTTATCTTTTTGTTTCAGTTACAAATAAAATCATTTAATATTAAGAACCTTATTTTTCTCAAAATTTTCATCCTGTCAAAAATCCTTATAAATTTTAAATAAAAACTCCATGATTAATAAAAAATTCGCTGCCAATACATTGGCATGTAGCTTTCTCAAACGAATTTATTGATTTCTTTTGTTAAATTTGAATGTCAAAAACTAATTTATAACAACAAATTTTTAGGTCGAGCTCATGACCATCCGCTCGTACAGTTCAACCACTACAGTAGCCAACACGTCTTTTAAATAGTTATAATAACACGTCGCGAATACCCAAACGGGGGATCCGACGTTAAATAGCCGATTAAAAAAAAAAAAGTAAATTTAACTTAAAAATTAAATTTTAGTGGTGATATTTTTTTTTATTTTAAAGATATGGCAATTCAAAAAAATATTAAAGAAAATTTCATCTCAAATATTTCTGAAATTTATGGACCAATTAATTCAGACAACGAACTCATCTGAGATATGTAGATAATCTATATCTCTATAAAATTTAGAAGTGATTGAGTCAATTTTACTCCAGTTATCGTATGTCAATCGTCGAAATGACATTTTTTTATAAATTTTTTTTCTCAGAGAATGATTACAATCAAGACTTAAAAATTTGGTAAAATATCGATTTATATATCAAGGAGCGCGGGAGCGCTTCGAAGGCAAGTATAGAAAGAGCCTTAGGAACGACCGCGTGATAAAATACATTGAAATGGGTGCTCGAGAATTTCAGTTACTTACTACAATTTTCAGCGCTTTTATATGAACTCAAAAAAAAA
>JAYJLV010060877.1:0-17513 GCA_036873485.1 Torymus texanus
GCTCTGCGCACAGGTAATTGCATTTACCTCGGCAAAATTACTAATTTGTAATAATATCTGGAATAAATAAATAAATATATAAAATGTTACGTTTATATGTTTAACAATTTATAATCCGAATAAAAATTGGATCATCGCTATATGTATATTAATTACGGCGAGGTCTAAAAATTGCCTTCAAAAATATTTTTTAATCAGCCAGAGGAAAAGAGAGGAAAATATCTTTTCTCTTTCTCACATTCCCTCTCCGTCAGAAAATATACTTGTCTCTCTCGCACTCACACGAGAATACAAGCCGCCGAAACTCATCCCAGAGAAGGGATGAGCGACCGTTCCCTGTGCATAAGCATAGGGCCTTACCATCTCCATCGTCTCAAGAGGAAGATAAGGATATGTACCCTTACATCATTGGGTCTCTCTTATACATTGCGGGTATAGAAGGTTATGAGTTTTCTCGGAACTTCTCGCATCTCAAGATTTTCATTCGACACCGTAGTTTTCTAGAGGAGGAGCAACTTCATCAAAAACGGACTGCAGGGCAGCTTTTCGTCAGTTCAGCCTACCCCAAGGAAGGAGGCAACTTCCGGACCTCGCCGCTCGTGTTAAGTTCGGTAATCACCATATTGTATTTGCTAACTCAGTTACAAGACGTAAATTATACTTTTAATTTCGACGCGCATATTATTTTACATTTGCATTGTAATTATTTTTGTTTTTGGGACAAATTTAAAATCTATTAGTGTTTCTTTCGTAATAAAACCCAACAAGGATCGTCAAGAAGAAAACCAGTAGGAAGTCAACAATTAGTAAGTACCAATTTCTATTATTTTAGAGTTCTCGCGATTTCCCTTTCGTTATTACTAGAGCCAGCCTCCGTCGTCAAGTCAAGCCATACCATCTGACGCCCGTTCGGGGACGTGAATAACAAATAAAAAAATAAACCTTTAATTTTGCGTAAATAGATCAAACTCGTTTAAGACGTTCAAACTCTGGGGCAGGCCATACCAGCTGACACCCGTTCGAAGTTTTGAACGAGTTTGGATAAATAAACGTATATGCTTTCTTTTTTTCAAATCAACGCGATTCTTTCTTTGTGCATTTCAGCAGTTCCTTTCTCTTTTCGTATTTAGGAAAAGCTCACCCGAGCTATTAGGTTTTACCACCTAGGCTCAAAACGAGTAACAAACGAATAAGCTAGACCTTATTGAAAAGTCTACGTTTCCGGACGTAACACACTCTAGCGTGAACCTGTAGGCCTTGGGCTTCGCTGGGTCTATCTCATGTGTACACGATGATAGGAGTCGGTGAACCGAATTACCACAGGTACTCGTCTTACCCCTTCTGCCGACTGGATCCGGGTACACGTGTGTCCACGTAGCCCCGGGAGCAGTCGTTCCTCGTCTCGTTTTTCCCCCTGCCGCCGTGTGTTCACGACTGCAGAGTCAATCACGAGCTAGAACGAGGCGGCGTGTTTAGGTAACTTCGTTACTCCATGGCGAAGGGAAAGGTGAAGGTACCAAGGGCTGGACGAGCAGTCACGAGGGTATAAGATAGCGGTAGTTAATTGGTTAGAGGGAACGGTATACTGACTCGTGTGTGCACGGTGACAGTGATCAGGAGAGAGTTAGAAGCGGGACGGAAAACGGTCAGTCCAAGTCTCCCTTTATTCGTGTGTGTCGCGATTTATATACTCGCGCATTCACGCGAAGCTGCGCGCGCAGGTGTGGTGGCGTGGTTGCAGCGGTAGTCAGCGCTGCGGCGCGCGTCGATCTCGCTCTGCGCCTGTGCGCGACTAGACTCAAGGCGGGTTCTCACGCGGCGACGTGAGCACCCGCGCGAAAGTAATTTACTAACCTGACCCGACGCAGATAGTACACCCGCGCGCCCTACTCTTCCCGACGCGATCCGTCCGCTGCGCGCAGGGGCTTACTAGCTGAACCTGACGCGGTGGTATTATTTTGTAGTATTTTTTTTCGTTGATAAATTATTTAGAAAATTATCATTATAAATTTAGAAGTGAATGTTTAAGAATGTTCTCTATTTTTTATTTAGGTGTAAAATCAGTTGTAAGATGGTTTTCAATGTACCCTACATTTGGCTGGCAAGAACGGGTGAATTCGGTGACATGTTCTTAAAAGTTTATTGACATTATTGCTTGTATCTTCGGAAATTTTTCAAAGATCTGATTCAAACTTTGTATATAAGTTTAGAATAATATATAGAATCGAAAAATCAAATAAAAAAAATCGATTTTTTTGGAAAATTTTGGTGTAAGACCCCCTTAATAAAGTATTCTTGGAGGAAAAGGTATTAAAAAATTTCATAGAAAAATATTTAACCTCAAATATATTTTTTCGTAACAGTCAGATACTTCTAGGCAACGAACTCAGCCTGTAGATATAAAAAAGCTATGTCCGTGCTAAATTTTAAGTCGATAGGATAATTTTTACTTCAGTTATCGTGCGACATCAAAAATGCTATTTTTTTCGAAAAAATTTTTTTTTTTTTTTTTTCTCAAGCAAACGAGCAAATCGTTGTCCGTAAAAACTCCGATTCTGAAATCAGATTAATATCGTTCGACTCAGATTTGAATAAGTTGATTTAACGACAAGTTTATTCGTCGACAACCTCTTCAGCGCATAGCACTGATCACCTCGTAGTTAATGTAGTCTATAAGTGCATAACCGATAAGATTAGAAATGGTACTGTAACTTACCGTAATTTTCAATACTGTGATAAAAAAATGTCAGAAGCTATTGTGAGTGCACTATCACGTAATCCTGCTATAGAATATATATGTCCTGATCCGTCTAGTATTGTTCGTTATTTCAGTGAGATACTTCAGAATAGCCTTGATCATCATGCCCCATATGTTACTCTTACTATGTCGAGACGGCCAGCGCCATGGATAACAGTGAATATAAAAAAGCTCGCGTGCACGGCGTCTATGTTCAGCTGAATTACTTACGTAGTATCGTACCAAACGTCGTGAATTACAAGAACTTATATTATCTTCAAGGCAGGCGCATTTGAGAAATGAATTAGCTTCGACTAATGTCAGTGCTCACATCTAGCGTATTCTCAGGTAAGAGGGACTATTGTTGATAAACATAATTTGAGTTGCGATAGCCGCACTCATCCAAGATATCGGTTACAGTATATTATCTTTTCCCGAAATAACCACCGCGGAAGTCTGCGAGACTGCACGAATGCTTTCTAGCAAATGGACAGGACGAAGCTCAGATGGGCTACCTTGGAACTATCTCGAGACTCTACTGTCACCGCTATCGCCTTTTTTAGTAAAAATATTTAACTGTTCGATCAGCCGAAATATTTATCCATAACTTTGGAAGAGAGTTTTTATCCCACTAAATAAATGTAATAATCCTCAGTCTCAGATACCCGGCCTATCGCGAATCTGCGTCATCTAGCAAAAGTATTCGATAAAATCATAGCCACTCAGATCTCGCAACATCTTGAAGCAAATTCACTTCTTTCACCTTTTTAATTTGGATTTAGATCGCATCATAACACCAATCTGCCCTTCCGTATCTCACCGATATGATTCGTTACGGTATCGAACATAATCTAGTCGCGCTTGTAACTCTTTTCGATTACCGACAGGTATTTGATTTGATTGACCATGAAACTCTCTTACTAGAGGTAAGGAACATGAACTTCTCGCCTGACGCTATCAAATGAGCTCATTTCTATATATCTGATCGAATACAACCTCTTGTCGGTCGAGATGGACAGTCTGACTTTCTGCCTGTGACCTCGGGAGTCCGGCAGGGCTCATCCCCGGGACCTTTTTTCTTTTCTATTCTCATTAATTCTTTACCAAGATGTCTTAAGTACTGTAAATTCTCCTATATTCTCTTTGCTGACAATTTACAATTATTTATCAAGTGCCCAGCTAATCTTATATTATCTGCAGTCACCTATATGACAGAGGATGCGAATAACGTTTCAAGATGGGCTAATGAACATGGTCTGCAATTAAATCAGGGAAAAACCAAATCTATAATCTTCGACAGTGCTCCAAATCTTTATTTTGGTCTACTAAGTAGTTATCATCATTTGTCGTCGACAAACAGCACGTTGAGTATGTCAGTAAGATTAAAATCTGGGTGTAATTATGACCACAGATTTGACCTGGAATGCGCACATTCGCTCTGTTTCGGCCAAGGTTTATAATGCTCTTTTTAACCTTAGACAGCGTGCATGGCTAATCCTGCGTGATGTGAAAAATTTATTAGTACAGGTACGAGTCAATTCGCATTTTATATTTATAACCTTCGGCATGATACTCATATTACTCCATATAGGTCAGAATTGGAATGGCTGTAAGCGTGCGATCGGCGTTAGTACTTCCTACGCTGTTTTAGGATCCGAATCCTAAATACGCAACGTACCTTGTATTTTTACCAAGCATTGTCGAAAAAATTTATACCGTTACGCCGATCGGAATGCCTTTAACCACTTTCAAACAACATTCAAACTGCGTCTTCTGACACTTACAAAAACTCATTTTTAATAACTACGCTTGAACTCTAGTCTATGCTCCCAAGTGATGTTCTCCATTCTCCCAGTATTTACATCTTCTCTAATAATCTTCTTAAGCATTTGATGGCATCACAGTAATGGGCAGTGTTATAAGAACATACGTTGTTTTTAATTGTTCATTTCCAAAAATCTAGCCGAAAAAACATTTAAATTGTAAGCTCGTCGGAATACCGGTATATTATAACATTATTGTTATACTATTATGTATATACTATATTATATTTTATTATACGTAAGTTATTACATCCTTCTATAAACTATCTATATGAATAACAACTTTATATCTCAAATATATATATATATATATATATATATATATAAACACATTTTAGCATCTCCCTGGCTCCTATATTTTGATTTCTAAGTCTGTAATATAACCACTGGATTGAAATATCAATTTTTGTATATCACCTCAGGCCACGTAGCACTGCTCTGGAACGCTTTGACCAAATGAATGAGAGAGTGGGGAAAATCTTGTTTATACATATTTACCTAGAGTAAGTGGAGCAGATTTCGAAAATTGACACTCAATTAATTTTTATATATAGAAATATATGAAAAAATTGGAAAAATCACTAAAAATCATTAAAATTTTTAAATATTGGTTTTTCAAAACTAGTTATAAAAAATGGAAAACTTATATTTAAAAAAAAGTAATCCGCTAAATTTTTAGTTTAGATCACAAGGAATCATAAAAGTACCAAAAGAAAAAAAATCGTTCATCCAGTCGCTCAGAATCGTTGCACGCCGGAACGCATCTCCAATAAAAAATGGATCACAATGACAGTGAGTTTGTACCATGGAAAATTTATATTTTGAGTTGCTATATGTCTTAAATTGTAGGTATTATCGATTACTTCAAGATAAAAAAAAGTTGATATCGATTGCTTGAATACAAAAATTTCTACATCGTTAGTACCAAAACTCATTATTTTAGAGTTTAACTCAGGCTGGCCCCCTTAAGAAGCACATTATGATGTATGATGTAAATCCTACAACTAAATAATAGATGCATCTCCTTCCGATAATAACTTCTGTATAGTAAGTTTATACTTTCTTTTATTATTACTTCCTTTTCAGTTCATCGTTCATTCCTAATCGTTCTTTCTTAATTTTTTCTTGTAGTAATTAACCAATATATTTCCCCTAATAACTAATGTATTACAGCTTTTGAATACGTTCTGTTTCATGTGGTTTGCTTTCATAATTTTAAAATAGATTTATTAATCATCATTTCCTCTTTATTCATGCTTTTTGTGAACTTCTGAATATTTTAATCATAGCAGCATTTCTATTGTGTCAACTGACGTAAAATATTTTCTTTTACAGATAACTTTGTACGTGTTAAAGCAGCCTTCCCCTATTTTTCCATTACTGCATTCAACAGGATAAGTGATTTCATCTGCATGGACCGTATTAATAGTTCCAGGTTATAGATATTGTGCCGTTGCGAGAGCTGCTCGGTGATTTTGATACTCGCGGCGTGCTGCCGAACGGAACCGGCTTAATTAGTAAGGCTGGTTAGAAGAAGAAAAAAAACCCCAATTTAAAATGGAAAAGGCTTGGTGGTTTATTGAAACCCAAAGATTATATTTTTACAAAAGTTAAAATGAAGTATTTACAAAATAATGTTAAGTGTGTGGAGAAGAAAGAAAGAAAGAAGAGAGCACGTGTAGAACAAGAGAAGACTTGGGTGTAGAGGGTAGCTGCTCCAGACAGGCGCCGCGTGCAGCACGGAAAAGAGGAAAAGGGGCGCGCACAGGTGGGTTTTATTAACCGGAGCGGCCTTGCGCCCCCGCGCCATCCCGATGGACCCCTGCGGAGTTAATTCTCAGAAGCGCCTTCGTGCGGACGTCTTGGCGCGAGTTTTGAACTTGCGCCGCAACATTCCGCCCGCCTCATAGCGTCGGTGCAATGAACACAATAACTACGAGGTATCGTCGTGCGTGCCTGTAGTTAGTGTAGAGACAGAGAGAGAAGGAGAGAAAGTATGTGGGCATGTCATGAAGTATTGTGTTGTGATCTTCATGTCTAATGCGCCGCCCGCCTTGACAGAGCGTCTCAAAGACTTGTAGAGCTTGGATTTTGCGTCAGTTCACAGGCAGACGCACGACCTTGACTAGCGGTCGTTGTAGCGTTGTGGTGGCGGTGCGCAGAGTAATAACTCGCGTGAGTCCATCTGGGCCAGGGTGGCACTGCTCTACCCGAGCCAGAGGCCACTTGGTAGGTAGCAGCAGATCATCTGAGAGGAGTGCTAGGTCGCCGACTTTGGTGGTGTGTGTGGGCTGGAACCACTTGGAGCGCTGCTGCACTTGGTGCAGCACCTCCTTCTGCCATCTCCGCCAAAAGTGATCCCTCATCTGCGTGGTGAGGCGGTAGTGAGCTGGGCCTATAACAGATAAATTGTCGGTCGGAGGCTATGGGAGAGCAGTTAGCGCGCCTCCGATGAGGAAGTGCCCTGGTACACTGCAGGTGGTGCTTGAACGAGCACACCCCCGCCTCTCATAATCCACCGAAGGGGGTGCCCGTGACGGAATGAATCGCCAGTCGATCCCATCGCAAGCCAGAGCAGCGGCGATGTGGTGTGCTTCATCTGATGCCTCGTTGAAGAGGCGTTGAAGTTCTGCGTCAGCTCTTTTGAAATTCGTCGCATTGTCGCTGTAGATGACGCTGCAGAGTCCGCGGCGCGCGACAAAGCAACGGAGGGCTGCGAGAAACCGCTGTGTCGAGCAGTTGGATATAACCTCGAGGTAGGTGGTTCTGGTGGCCATGCACACGAATATGGCGATAAATCCCTTGTACGTTTTGTGACCGCGCCCCTTCGTAGTCCGCAGGGAGAAAGGGCCGCGACGGAGTGACCCGTACGACTGGCAGCGGAGCCATTTGCCATTTGGAGAGTTTGACGGCGGAAGCGCGCACAACGATGGCACTGGCTTGTCACTTGGCGGATCCGGTTACGTGCGTGAATGATCCAATACGTATGAAGTAGGTGACTGTGCATGAGTTACGATCCACCATGCACCGTGCGCTCGTAGGCATCTCGGATCAGCAGCTCGGTCAGATGGCTGTAGGCCACAATCGCTGGATGCTTCTCCTCCTCGGAGAGGACGGCGTTCTGCAAGCGCCCGCCGACACGTAGGGTGCCTTCAACATCTAAAGAAAGGGTTAAAGGCTTTTAGTCGGCTGTTGCGCGGCAGTTGTTTACCCTTTTGTAGTGTAACTATTTCGTCGCTGAAAAACTCTCGTTGCGAAGCACGGACGAGTCTCCCTCTTAACTCAGCAATTTCAGCAGCGGTGAGCGAAGGGGGAACTGAAGCATTATTAATGTTCTCCCGTCGTGGTTTCCATCGGAGCGCGCGAGTCAGCACGCGAACCAATTTCTCCCACGATGAAAAGCGTGACATCAATTCCCCGTTTAGTAAGTCACTGACGTCAAAGCGAGTAGTGAAGACAGCAATGGCTTTCCTTCCTTCGAGTTCGGTGGAAAGCAGAGTAGGTGGGGAGGTGCAGTCCTCCCATTTGTTGACGAGCCATGTCGGGCCTCTCCACCACAGCTGCTATTGTAGAAGAGATGTCGGAGAGGTGCCTCTTGAATCAAGTGGGCAGAGGATAGGATGGAGGCGATTTCACTCGTGCGGTTCGCAACGAAGACTTTTCCATTTGCTTGATTGACTGGCTAACCAGGCCAGCACGACCTGCGAATCCGATCAGCAGAAGATCTCTTTGGGTGAAGCGGTGAAGTACCTGCTTACGCTGCCGATGAGTCGAGCCAGAAGGAGGGCGCCGCACAGCTCCAAACAAGGGATGCTCAGCGTCTGGAGCGGCGTGACCTTTTATTTGGCGGACAGTGTGGCGAAGTGTAGCGGTGGTTTTGTTGCCGTTTCGCACCACGAGGTAAACGGTAGCTGCGTAGGCGTGCTGTGAGGCGTCGGAGAAGCCATGCAGGTCCCATGGAGTAGCGCTCGAAGTTTGAAACCAGCCTGGTATCTGAAGGTTTTCGAGGACGGGTAGTTGTGTACGTAGTCGGCGCCAGGATACTGCTGCTTCCGTATCTAGTTCCTCGTCCCAATCCCATTTGTTGAGCCGCAACTGCTGGATTAGCAGCTTTCCCATAACAACGACCGGAGAGAGCCAACCTAGGGGGTCGAAGAGCCGAGCGATCTCTGGCAGGATTAGTTGTTTCGTGAAGGTCCTCGGCAGCGGTCCAAGAGTTACCTTGAAGGTAAAACAGTCATGCACTGAACTCCAAAGTAGCCCCAGGGCGCTGACTGTATTGGTTTCTGCAAAGAGGCGTGACGTAGCAGCGGTGGAAGCCATGGGTAGCCGGGCAGCCTAGTTGCTCGACCACTTGTCGAGCTTCATGCCTGCGGTAGTGCTGGATTTCTTCACACGGATTGTTGCACCACAGAATACGCAGCGAGTTCACGTTATCTTCGTGCATCCTGAATTGACGGACCATCTTCACGATGACCGCCGAGAAGATAAATTTGAAGCTCTGCCAGCGGGACACAATGGGAGAGATGTCAGTCTGCAGTTTGAACTTTGCAGGTTAAACACCACACGTATTTTTTCTGAGCCATCGTGCTTCAAAACTGCATGGTGCGGCATGCAATAGGAGACTGAACGCATCCGCTCGGCAGCAGGCACCAGGTCTATATATTGCAGTTGTAGAAACTCCTCCATGAATTTGACGTAGGAGTTACGGAGCGTTTCGTTTGCTTTTAGTTGTCTGTCCAGCTGTAGAAGTCGGGCAGTTTCTATAGACAGCGAGCCTGGCAGGTCTGGCGTCTGACAGAAAGGTAGCCGGAGAACGTAGCGTCCCTCCTCGTCTGGGGATTGTGTGCGCACGAAATGCGCCTCGCACACCTTCTCTTCCTGAGAGAGTCGAGGTTTGGGTGTTTCCACTTCCTTTCTGTCCCAAAACTTTGAGAGAATGTTGGCAAGTGAAGTGGTCGTAGTGAAGTAGCTGTGGCATGTGGGTGGCCTCGAGGTAGAGTTGGTGGGCGTGCAGCCGGTGACAACCCATCCCAAGACCGTATTCTGTGCCACGGGTTGTTGAGAGCGGTCTTTTCGCAGGATAATCGTCGGGTATACATCTGCACCTAGGATTCAATCGATCCGCGCTGGCTGACAGTAGTCGGGGTCAGCTAGCTGTAGGTTGCGCAGATGTTCCCATATAGTTTCGGCACACTCCTTTTTTGGCAGCATGGAAGGCAATTTCCGAAAGACGATGGCTGAAAGAGTTAAATGAAATTCAGTATTTATAGTAGAGCGAAGAACCAACTCACTTGTGAGCTGAGAGGTTATGTTGGCCCTGTCACCGATCCTACATATAGGTGTAGCTTCCTTTCTTCTATGGAGTGACAGGGATTGAATAACGCGTTCAGATACAAAGGAGCACTTGGAGGCTGGATCCACTAGTGCTCGCACAGAAAGCTGAGCCCCTTGTGGTGACTCCAGTATAATAGAGGCCGTAGCCAAAAGCACCATACTACCTGTACGTGTAGACATTGTGTCACTTTCTTCTCCGCTGACGCATGTAGTGTATGCATTTACGGGGTCCTTCCCAGATGACTGTGTTGCAGCAAAGTTGATTTTCTCTCCTGTATACCAGTCGTGCAGCAGCGTATGATGCTGAGCGTGGGAATTTGAGGCCCTGCAGCGACACTGAGAAGGGAAAGCACTGGCTTGATGCTCAAACTGCAAGCAGTTTCTGCAAATCCTTGAAGCTACAACTTAAGTTAGTAGTCTGGTAACTTATTTTGAAAAAATCGAATTTTTTTTTTACATATTTTGAAAGTGCAATATATTAAGAATATACTGTAGAAATTGTAGATCGAAATTCGAAATATTGATGAATTTATGGCACATATATGAGATCGGCTCGTAGTTGCGCACGCTAAGCCGCACGGCAGCTGCGCCTCTATTGTTTGCGCGTTACCTTTATACCTGCTTTGGGCATATTATACTTACGTGTATACTAAAAGTTTTACCTGTTTCAAAACGAACATTCAGTGTACGTTCGTTATTTTGTGCGTAAACATTTTCTAAGAGTGAGAAAATGAATCGAAAAGGAAAGAGACGCAATACCAAATCTCCTGGAAAGCCTGCTGCCAAGAGAAAATTTAGAGGTAACAGATATACGTCTGAAAAAATACTGATTTTGTCAGTACTTCTGCTAAAAAATTAAAAGATCAAGATGAGTTTACGCCGCCTGTCGACGAAAATCATCGGTACGTTCTTCTGTGTTTTAGCTTAGTATTCACGGCTTTACAAAGTGTATTACAGTGCAAAGTGTGTAAGACCGACATAAAATTTCTGAAACAATCAGCAGTTGGATTGGGATTTACTTTGTATATAAAGTGTAATTGTGATACAATGTTTACTGTTGACTCTTGTCCGAAAGTGAGAAATGCCTATGAAGTCAATAGGCGTTCGACGTATGTCATGAGATTACTTGGTGTTGGTTTATCAGGCATAAATCTTATTTGTTCACTGATGGATTTGGGAACTGGATTGACTAAAAGTGATTATTACAGCATCTTAGATCACATACATATTGCCGCGAACGCTGTAGAAAAAGTTGTATGTAGAAAAACCGCGAAAGAAGAAAAAGAAGAAGACGCTAAACGTGGCAACTCCGAAGATGAGATCACAGTTTCAGGCGATGGTTCGTGGGCAAAGCGTAGTTTTACATCGCTTCTAGGACTTGTTTCTTTGATTGGAAAATACACCAATAAAGTTAGATTTGGTTGCAAAGTCGAAAGTATGTAAAGCATGGGAAAAGTGGGTAGGCAAAGAAGAAACGGACGAATATTTGGAATGGTACGAAGATCACATGGACGAATGTACGGCAAACCATGAAGGTAGCTCCGGAAAGATCGAAGTTGATGGCGTAATGGAAATATTTAGAAGATCAGTTGAATGGTTGAGTGTAAAATACAAAAGGTACGTGGGTGACGGCGATTCAAAAACTTTTAAAAATCTATTGGAAGCTGACGTTGGAAATGCTGCGAATATTTTGAAGCCTATTTACGAAGAACTTTCACCAGATGATCTTTTGAAGAGATGCTTGGGCAAAAACACGCAGAACAACGAGGCTTTCAACCATTGCGTGTGGGATTTAGCTCCCAAACACATTATTGTAGGTCAAAAGACACTTGAAATTGCTGCATGGACAGCTGCATGTACCTTCAATGAAGGATTTTTACCTGTGTTGCAAATTATGGAGACCATGGGTGTCACAATCGGCCCACATGCTATCGCTTACGCTGAATTGTACAATAGAACTCGGATCTCGAAGGCGGACAAGGATGCAGCTCATGCCTCTAAAAGTGCCAGGATGAGTCGCAGGTCAGAAAAATGGTAAGGAAATGGTTTAAAATTCGATCCATTTAATCGCTGAAAATGAAGATAAATTTTTAACCATTTTCTTACAGTAACTTGGATTGCTCGTAACTTCCTGAAAAATTAATATTTTTTAACGAATCAGTGCTTAAATTTTCGCTTTTACTTCTTTTATAATCTTCTTTGATCGTTTTCGTATCATAAATATTTGCAATGTGACACTCAATAGAAGAGACATCATTTTATAACAGAATAGAGAATATTTGAGATTAAATTACCGATATCTCAAGAAAAAGGGTCTATTGGCAAAAACTCTGAAACACGGGTATTTTTATTTTTAATAGAGAACATTTCCCTAAAGTTTCATCAAAATCCGTTTCTCGGAGGGTGTGCACTCTCCTTGTTAGACAAAAATTTTCAAAAACTGGAGCTTTGGCGCAGAGTTGAATGTATTTCAAGCATTTTAAGCTCTGCCCCATGAAAATCCATTTAGTGGTGTCTGAGAAAGTCTACGCCGAACTTTTTTTTTTTTTTTTTTTAAATTCATAGCTCTGAATAAAATGGGCTTAGGGACCTGGATTTAAGTTTTTTTTAACAATAATTAGTTATATTTTTCCCTCCTTAAGGGGATCCACCTCCTTTAAATTATGAAAGAATCTTTTTTTTTTCATATCCTAATTCAATCTGTTGTACAGAATCTAATAAAAAGGTATGACATGAAAATTAGAAATATGTAAAAAGATATGGCTCAAAACGTCAATCTTATTTCCAGGAAAAAGGCGATATTTTGAGATTTTTTACTGAAATTTCTATAATTTTTATTGTCTGTTTTGCGGAGCCACACTGATATATTTAATAGTAATAATAATAACGGAAAAATATTACTTTACTATTAAAATAAATGAGTAAAAAATGACTACAATAAATAAATTCTTATATTCAAATTACGCGTCGGCCATCACGCCATTCGGTTATTCAGACAGTAGTTCGCGTAAGCGGTCGCTGGAACGTCGCTGTAATCGCTGCAGCAGCTGCAATGTAGTCCACATGTTTTGGTACATTGACGCATCTTACATTAAAGTAATGCAGTTTTAGATAAGTATTGGAAAAAGTGCAGTGTCCCGCTTCGTATTTATGTTCTTCTTGATTGACATGCTCTTCATGTAAGTTGATTTTTTCTTTTCTACAAATTATCCTATTCTTTTTAATGTCTCTAATTTTGCTTTACTTCATCTTGTCTAATTTTTCTTCGTCCTTTTTGCAGCAGAAAGACCAATCATATGATACTGGAATGTGACCAAGACTAGACAAGATTAGTTTAGTCTTGGTACGGAGAGATGTTGGGTCAATCTGCATATCTCCTATATGGTAAGTTGTCTACTTGTCATTTCTTTAAGAATGAAAACATTTTTTTCCATTATATAGTTTTTTCTTTTCATGGTTATTATTTACTATTGCTGCTAATAGTTCTAAATTAAAAATCTGATAGCCTTGGAAGTTCGAATGATGTCTTGATTTTTCAATCTAGAACTAGATGTACTGTCTTGATTTTGCTTTATCGTACATTTTCTAACTACTTTACTCCAAGCCTCTCTTTTTCTAGATTTAATAAAGAAACCAATTTTCTCATTACTCTATTCAATACGCAGTGCTTTTATACTATTCACGTTAGAGAATATGGAATTTTGTTGCTTCGTTTCTCAGAGTAGTTATTACACTTTCTAATCTATATAGATTATGCAAACCTCAGACTCTTTTTGGAACTTTTCAGGTAAATGAATTTGAAAATAACTCTAGAACTAAGGAATGCCAGCTTTTAACTATATATTTTTTAAATTTATTTTGAAAAATAGAACATTGAAGGCAACCAAAAAGAAAGTAGAGGAGCAGCCATAATAACAGTTCAAGTAGCAATAAGTTATGTTGTCCATGTAAGTACAAACTAATTTGTTCCAAAAAAGATTTCATGTCATAAAAAACCATTAAAAAGCATTTTTCGTTACATTTCATTTGAGTAAATAATTTTGTCAAGTATAACTCTTCAGCCTTAAATCACATAAAATATCAATAGTTTCGGATTAATACGGTTAAAATCCACTAAGTTCCTGAATCTGCAGGTGACGGCAATGCCTAAATTTAAAAAAGTTCATATATTGGGACACAGTAGGTCCAACATAACGTTCTTTTTGCTTCTTTTTATCACAAATGTAACATACCTTTAAAATATAAATTCTAAATATTAGTAGTAATTCATATTTATTTTTTTCAGAAAAGAAAAAAGCCCCCTTAAGAAAAGACTTACGCCGGTCTAAAAAAATATAGTTAAATTCTACAGAAAATTACAAGAAAAAAGTGTATGTAAAATATTTTGGATTTTTGCTTCCCTTGGGAGTTAACAATTAATCAACTTTTTTGAACATTTCTTATGGAAATTTTGGTAGGTATGGATTTTTTTATTGCATATTCGATTTCATCAGCCCAGAATCTATAAAAAATGACTAGTTTTAAGGTGAAATCAGTTTTCGTCGTTTTTTCGGTAATCGATAGAAGTTAAGAAAGTGAAAAAATTGTATTTTCAGGAGCTTTCTTTAATACGTAAAAATATTTTTCCATCAAGATATTTGATTTTGTCACAAAATTCATTGAAATCGCACACTAACGAAAAACTCACAGCACAGAAAAGTTTTGCTCCGTTTCGTATTGCGCGGTTTGATTGATCAATCAGGCGTTGCATGAGTTAACGGAGAATTCAAACATAAATTGTGCTAATTTTGTAACTTATTTCAATGAAATATACCACTCACTACGAACGTAACAGGGCTATAGTTTTACTTGCTGCGGTTGGTTATATTTGGATTAGCTGATGTTTATTTCCAGGTTTATTGTAGTAAATAATACATTGCGTATACGCAGAATTACTTGTGATGTTACACTTAAAGGTTTACATCTTTAAATCTTTCTACAGAAAATGACATGTAAAAAATTAATTTCGATTACTACTATTACATAGAAGGAATATTCTAAAAGCTTATTACATTTGTGATAAAATGAGCGTAAAAATATGTTTGAGCCTTTGTGTCTAAAGATATGAATATTTCTAAATTTTGACATCCCCGCAATCTGCAGATCAAAAAACTTAATAGACTTTAATTATATAAGTCTTAAATTGTTATTTTATTTAAATTGGTGTTATATTTTATACGTACAACATGTCATAAATCACATAAATTATCAATAATTCATGATGAATTCGATTACAATCCATCAACTTCATAGACCTGTGAAGTATGCAATCTTTGAACACAATGCGTCTAAAAAGTGTTTTTATTTTCATCATTAACACACACCTCGAATGCAAAACCGTTTAAGTTACCTCGCATACATCCAAAAATTTTCCTTTGAATAACACAAATACAATTAAAAATCAGAATAAATATAGGCAGAATTATTTGGCTGTTGGTAAGCTTACTCGCATAGATACAAGCATCGCTCTTGCAAAATGAAAATGTTACTTCCTAGTAGTTATATACTTAATAAGAAGCCAGTTAGTGTCGCTATAAAGGAAATAAGAGCTCAGTAGATACGGACGGTAAAATCATTGTCGGATTTCAAACTCGCAAAGTATTATTTCAAAAGACATACATATACTAACTGAAGAAATAATAGTAGTGATATCAAGTGAAAATGTATTCTTACCCGTTTAAAATTTGTCTTGCATTTCGCAACTTTGTAATTTCAGAATTGGTTGTTGCAGATTTCTGCGCTTCGAAGTTCGATAAAGCGTTGTAAATTGTGATCGGTAGTAAATCAGCAAATAAATCTATAAATTAATTAACTACTTTTAGAATATATACACATATATATATATATATATATGTTTAATTAATTTACAATACACGCTAATAAATTTAGTAAAACATATACAATAGTAGTAATGGCAGAAAATAAACAGCAAAAAATAAAATATAATTGAATAACATTATATGTAATTTTTCATAAAATTAGAAATCGCAGTAACCCTAGTAGCATATACATATAACAAGGCCTCTATCTAGACTGTGCTTTTGTATGCGTGGATATATGATTAATGTTATACAGACTGTATTCAACACCATAAAATGTTAAATTGAAATCCGTTACATATAATAATCTCATAAAAAATCATGAATTTCGTAGGAAGATTTGACTTTTGCAAATTTGTTCATTGCTTTATAAAGATGTAATATTTTCTTCTCAACACAAGAATCAAATCTCTTTTTCTTCTTG
Organism: Torymus texanus; assembly: GCA_036873485.1. NCBI lineage: Eukaryota > Metazoa > Arthropoda > Insecta > Hymenoptera > Torymidae > Torymus > Torymus texanus. The sequence continues at coordinate 16,180 of JAYJLV010060877.1, forward strand.
CTTCTAAATTAAGTAAAATAAGCTCATTTTGAGCGTTCTTGGACTGAGTGAAAAGTAATATTATTATTTCTCGCTATAATGGAGAATAGTTATATTATTCCATGTTGAAATTTAAGTAAATGATACATTATGCAACGAGTGCGGTAATCATCATGCGTACAAGTTGCGTATAGCATTTTTCCTAACGAGTGCGAAAAATTTAATTTAACTGACAAAATATCGAATATAAATTATTAAATAAAAAGCAAAATATTTTTTGTTATATACATTTTGATAATCAGGTGAGGAAGAAGGCGAACTAGAAATAAAAAATAATGATTCAGAAAAAAGGAAAAAAAATGGTTTATGAAAAAAAAAACTTCCATTGCCTAAATAATTTTTGCTACAACCGACTCTTTGTAAGATGTTTTGTCTATTGTGTCATTTGAACAAGGATATACATTGTTACGGCTTGTGATAGCGTCTAAGCGCTTTACGTCCACGTAAAAGAGATGGCACGTCAATGCTGATTTGAGATACAATCGAGAGTATGATTAGCGAGCAGATAGAGTGGAAGGCGGGCTCCATCTTGATTTCCACTGTTGATAGAGAAACACGAGCACGCTTTCGTTCAACTTTTTTTGATCGAGATACTTTTCTTGCGCATGCAAAAAGTGTTCCAGATTTAATCTCCTCGAACTAATAAGACAGTTTCGCGTATTTACGCCGCAAATCATAAAACGCCTTGGCGATCAAGCGACAGGCAAGATTCACCTGACGCACTATCAACCACAAGTATCCCCGACAAGCTGCGCACTCACTCGCCTAGCATCCACGAAGCTGAAAGGATTCCGAGGGAATCTAAATACAAGAGCCAAACAAGTAGAACTGCCACAGATGAAGAAAAACGCGATCGACTTTCAGTGTCAAAGTCTCTATTCGAGGTAAGTGTTCACGCAACTGCCGCGTCACATATAGCTCCGCGTAACAATTTGTCCAGGCTCGTCGCACCTGAATACCGGTTCTGAGTAGGCTTTACCACGGAGAGAGACAGCGTGGTGAGAGAATAGGCCTGAGTATCGGCATTGTCAAGGTCGGCGTCAATACTGGAAACCGGCAAGTACGCCCAAATGAGCAATAGAGTAGAGCTCCCGGCTCTCTCTCTCTCTCTCTCGCTCTCTCTCTCTCTCTCTCTCTCTCTCTCTCTCTCTCTCTCTCTCTCTGCGGGTAAGTGTCAACAACGCTTTATATCCCTCCTGCCTTATTTTGTGCTTGACTTAAAGCCATTTCACTCCTCGGAGTGCATTTTTCCAGGAAAGCATCTCCACCGGCTCTCAAGCTCCCAGCCCAAGTGC
>JAYJLV010060888.1:0-17510 GCA_036873485.1 Torymus texanus
AGTGAGAAAGTGATTTTATCCTCGTGTGGCCTTTTCACCCTCGTTTCGCTCGGGCGCAAACCTCCACACGAGGATAAAATAACTTTTTCGCACTTGTATCGAAAATAACTATTTTTAACGGAGTGTGCGAAACTCGCTTTCTCATGCTTGTTTTACGTGCGCGAAGTAGCTGTTTTACACACGGCGTGCGCGAAAGTCGCACATGCGCAGATTAATTTACTTCGCGCGCGCTTCGCAACGAAGCGGGCGCGAATGTGTGAAGAAAACGCTCCCTCCCCCCTCGCTTCGGTCATATAAACTTCGGTTATATAAACTTCGCGGCCATGTTGTACGCGTACAAAAATTTTCACTTAGGCTTCGCGTTACTCGGCCCCACGTTGGGCGCCAATTTTTAACTCGCGGTCGGGCTGCGGGGTATTCATTTCTCTACAGGGGAGAAGTGTAGGGGGGGGGCACCTTCAATAAGTACAAATACCACAAATATTACAACGAACTAACACTACTTTATTCGAAGATGCTTAGAAAACCGGGCGTCAGCCGCTCACGCGGCACGTTGCATGAAACTCTACACGGGGAAGAATACAATTCTCGTGGGTTCCTAACGCAAACAGTCGCCCTATCGTGTCTCTCGTATCCTGGCGAACGGAGAGTATCAAACCCTGAATGAACGCGGCACTCGATACTTTTCCCGATAACGCGCACAATCGCATACACACTTGAGAGCAAAGAGGGGAAGAGGGAAAAGGGCCTGCACAAAGTTCTCCACTTACAATTGCGGATTCTTTTCACTTCGCTGGTGGTCGGGCTCCTCACTGCCGTCGATGACGGCGACGTGGACAGCGGAATGGTCGGCTCGGCTCAGCGACGGAGACGACGGCGTGGTAGCAGCTTCAACTTTGATGCCGGGCCACAGGAGAGAGATTCGTGTGTCGCCTATCTCCGTGCGTCGCACCTCCGTCTTCCTCTTGTCGGGTGCCCGTGCGCGGCGCGCATGCGAAGATGGCGAGAGAACCCGAGCGCTGCCGAGCGAGCGCGACGATTTAGCGAGTGCCGTAGTCGCGGCAGTGTTGACGTGGGCCGTAGCCGGCTGTGATTGTCGCTGTTTCTTGTGCCGTTGAAGTGTGACTTTTTGGCTTTCGGAGGTAGGTCCTGGTATGGAGTTGGTGTCACTACAGCACATTGGAGCTTCTATTTGTCTCGTGGAAGCGCGGAGAGTATTCGGTGAGTCTATACTCGTTCCTAACCTATTTAACTCTCATGTTGATTTGTTTCTTCCTTCTTTCTTCAGATGCAGCATGGGCGTGGGGGAACCAGGATCTCTACTTCTGCAGGGGTCTCCGTGGGTTCTTCGCTTTATAGGTAATCTTACTAAGCAGAATAATTTATTAACGCTTTTCAGATGTATACTGCTGCCAATGAGTGTGCCACCGGAGTAACTGAGGTATGCTGAGCAGCTCTTGTACTTCTCTGGGCTGCGAGCAACTGCAGCTGGTGGAAAATATACAAGCTGCTTTTGGAGTTAAGTTGATGGCCTTGAGGAATCTCCATCTTCAGCCTTCTTCGCAGTGCGGATCTAGTTATGTTCCTGTTAGCTGCTGTCTTTGCTGCTTCTTGTGCTGCCTCATCTCCAGGGAAGCGTTGTGATAGTGTGTAGTTTGTGTGGGGTTAGGATGATAGGGCTAGGGGTGGGGTCTATATATGCGGTGTGTGTTCTCAGTGTAGGTAGTTAGTTACTTTGTTAAAAAATAACTATAAACTGTTTATTCGACCTTTCTTTATCCAGTTTCACCAGGGTAGCGAGCCTCGCTTCAGGGGGCCTGGTACGTGTAAGTACACTCTTTATGGATAGTTCAGGCCTCCTAGGGAAGCATCGCTTAGCATAAGTTTTCTTAGAATGATATAAGTCTGACTGTATATTCAGCTATCACTTTTTATTGTATCATGGCATTTTGCCATGTTACAAACTCCCCCCTTCCAAAGTGAATTAGGCATTTACTTACGTCGAATTCGCACGACAAAACAACCAACTAGTAAGCATATGAGCAGACAAGTTGAATCACTTTGGAAGAGTGGTGGGCACTATAAGCGTAACGGGGGGGGGGGGTCCAGCACTAATATGAATGCAACGTGCTAGATGGTCGTATGTGATAGAATCCCTATCGTGTTTATGTGTTTAACAACTGTTTACTAACCTATCGGCTGGCTGACCCTTTTAAAGGTAAGTAAAAAAAAATAGAAATGTAAAATTACAAAATATAAAAAAAATATAAGAAATACAGGTTGACAACAAATTTTTCTTGGTTTACATACTGACAACTATTGAGCAGTGTCGGCTCCTCTTCTGTGGGCTGACTGCTTCTGTTTTTGCTGCCCTTTCAGCGACAGTTAGAGACGCCGACCATACGGCTGCTAAGTCTTATGCTGCTGATTCGCGAAATACTAAGTTGAAGCTGTTATTACATGAGATTTAGTTCTCTTAGCACGGGTGGCTAACTTTGTACATGCTATCGATTACTTATGCGTAATCCGGGGGTACACTCTACTAGTTCTTTTGAACTTACGATAGGCAGGTTTGATCCAGATATTTACATTATCTCTATTAACTATTCGCGAATACAGGGTCTCTATACAAAGCTTTGCTTTCTCTCTCTCTCTCTCGAAGCTGCGAGGTGAGTTAATTCTTCCTTTCTGGTTCTGGGCCGGCGGAGGCGGTTCTCAAACTCTCGCAAAAAAACATTAACGGGATATTATTGTCATCGCCGCGACGGGTTACTACTACTCCGGCGCTCATCTCCGTTCAGACGCGGTGAACATTAACGGCTCCTTCCGGCAAGGGTTGTCTGGGGAAGTGAATCGCATTTCTTTCGTTAAGGGTCTCGATTACACGCGCATTTCTTTCGTTGGGGAGTTCGAATATACGCGCCTTTCTCCCTAGTTGGGGATCTCGACTATACGCGCATTTCTCCCTCGGCGGCCGCCGCGGTTAGGCGGGGTTACCCGTGCTCATTGTTCAGCAGTGTTGGCTTCGAATGAACCGGATTGGATATTTCCCTGGCGTTGTTAGGCTAGGCGGGCTACCTCGCGCTGCAGTCGGTCCGTAGCCGCAAAGAGTTATTCCAGAGCCGTGTCCATTCGTTGCTCTCGGCCGCTTGGCTGGGGAGGAGGGTCCGAAGGCGCTCGCCGTGGGGAAACCGCGCGTACTCGGATATTAGAAATGTGCAGGCGGTTGATAGTTATGTTCATGATGACCTTGCTCGGGGGTTCATTTTCTCGTGTAGCCATGGTAGTAGTCTGTAAACGTAATTGTCGTGGTTATACAATGGTTCTCAAAGGCGACTAACGAATAAGGTAGGGCGTTGGCAGGTGTTGGGGACACCACTTGCACCAGGCCTTATAGTGCGTGATTTGTTAGAGTTGTAAGATGCTCGGGTTTTGCTTCACGGCCATGAATGTTGCTCGGCTTTAAAACTAAGGGCGAAGTTTGGCATTCGAGCCTCTACGAACTCCACGGGTTCTCGACATTCACTGAGGTTCCTGACAACTGTGCGGGGTCTTAATACTTACAGAGGTTCTCAACAGTGATGTGGACTTTTAACGACAGACAGGATCTCAAAACGGTGCTGGTTCTCAACGTCAATGCGGTTTTTTAACAACGGAAAGGATCTCAAAACGGTGCTGGTTCTCAACGTCGTTCGATGCGGATTTTTAACAACGGAAAAGATCTCAAAACGGGGTAGGTTCTCAGAGCTCATGCGGATTTTTAACAACGGAAAGGATCTCAAAACGGCGCTGGTTCTCCACGTCGATGAGGGTTATTGACTCACGGCTATAATTTTCGATGGTTCTGCAGGTTCTCAATACTGATGCGGAATTTTAACGGCGGAAAGGATCTCAAAACGGGGTAGGTTCTCTAAGTTTATCGGGTTGTAACAATAGAGTGAATCTTAAAACTCATGCAGGTTATTAGCGCTCATGTGGATTATAACGCTGGAAGGATCTCAAAACTACGCAGGGTCCCAACAGGTTCTACACTACACAAACTAGTCTCCTTAAATCTTACATATACTTTACTACATCACAGATCAATTGCTTACAAACAAAATAATTATCATTTTAATTAAGGTCTTGTCTTAAATAAGAACAGCGGGAGGATGGAATTTGATGGGGTTCTCAACGGCGCTGATCTTCGTTCCCCTCCCTCAGCCACACCTCACGGCATTCGGGGCAGTCAGGCTTCGACACTGCCCAGCGCCCGCACCGTCGACAAAACAGCTGCAGTGGCCTCGAGCACTTAACCCACCCGTGGCCAGTGTCCCCTCAAATCCAACAGTAAATACGTTTCAACTCGCTGGAGGCCACGGCTGGGCGTTCGCTGGGTTGCGGCGTCGCCTTTAGCCCCGAGTTCCCTTTTGACTTCCACCCCGGTGGAGGAGAGAGGTTTGGGGAAATGAGGGAAGGAATTAACGCTGGGGTCTCCACTGGGGCTCTTGACGAGGTACTGGCCTCTTCGGTCGCTGGTTGAGGCTTCTGGTCTGGCAGGTGACGGATGGGGGATACGGCTGCGCATCTACTCGACGGAGGTGTTGGAGTGAGATTCTTCGGGGCAGACATTTTCATAAATGTCTCGACCACTAGCGCCTGCGCTACGCGAGTCGATCGCTCACATTCCCTCCTCATCGCAGCCATCTCTTCTTTCTGCTCCAGCGCTTGTTGGAAGAGAGCTCGAGCCTTCTCGGAGGTAGGGAGTGGGGAGGTAGAGAGTTGGGAGATGTCATTTCCCGCGCATCTCATTTCCCAGGGCACCTGTTTAGCACGGGCGGCCACCGGCCCTCGCTCGTCCGCGCCTCCCGTGTTGCCTCTCCTAGAGCCTCACACTCCTCCGCCCCTACCAATATGTTTACGCGGAAGACTTGGGGATGGGTGGTCACCATCTGAGGCAGGCTTTTCGGAGCTGAGGATGGGAGAGGGAGCTGGCGTGGGGGCGTGGTTCCTGCCGGTAGCACGAGGGCAGCCTCGTTTTCTACCACGAGTACCCGTGGGTGCCCTGCTCGTCTAAGATCGCGTAGGATTAGGCTCCTCCCTTGCTCTTGCTTGGAAGTCGGCTTCTGGCCCTCCCAGGGCCACTTGATCGCAAGTTTCTGGAGCAGGCAAAGTTGGGCGTGTCTGAGTCCCTTCTTGCCTCGTCCCGGTCGCGCCATACGCTCCATCGTTGAGTTCCTGAGGGAGAACGGGGGGTTGTGTTAGGGTGGGTGCTCTAGGAGGGACATATCTTTTTAAGTCGGAAACATGTACTTTGGTTACGCGTTTAGATTCTATGTCTTCTATCTCGTAAACTAGGGGAGAAATAACCTTAATAAATTTACAGGGTCCTATAAACTTAGCAGCTAGCTTAGCTGCGAAGTTTTGGGCTGCTGACGACAACACGTGATTTCGTCGCAATACTAAATCATCTATCGTGAAACTAACATCACGCTTTTTTCGGTTGCAATAGCGCGCCTGGCGTGTCGTGGCACTTTCTAAGTCGCGCTTGATTAAATCATGCAATGCGGGAAGGCGTTTCATGCTATCGAGCCAGATCTCTGGGTCCTGAGGACATAATGGTTTGGGATATTCCAGGTGCTTGCGCAAAAACTCCACGGGTTGTGGCTGTCCCCAAAGTTAAGGTACGTGGGGGAAATTTTGGTAGACGCGTGCTCCATACTATTTAAGGCAAAACTGAATTCGCGCAAGTGTAAATCCGAATCCTTGTGATCGCTCTTTAGGAAGGTCGCTATCATGCCCTTTGAAGTCCTATTTACTCGCTTTACCGGGTTGGCTTGAGCATGATAAGGTGAAATGGTCGTTTGAACAATATCGTACTGGATTAGTCACTCTGTTATAGACTTATTGGCAAATTCTGTACCGTTATCTGTGAGAAAATATCGCGGGCAACCCCAGCGATTAATGATTAGTTCATCGAATGCTTGCAAAATATTTTTCGCGTCCGCTTTATGACGGGGCTTCAATTCGACATACTTCGTAAAAAAGTCCTCAAATACTAAAATATACCGAAATCCACCCTTGCTAGGAGGTAGGGGTCCCATAATATCCGCGGCTACGACTGCCCACGGTCCTTCTATATTTCTTTCTCCCGTTAAACCGGCGGGTGCTTGTTGAGAAACCTTGTGCAGTTGACAATCTGGGCAGGCGCGAACGTAGCAGGCGGTATCATAATAAAACCCGGACCAATAATAGTAATTAGCTAATCTGTCAAAGGTTTTCGCTATGCCTAGATGTCCGGCCTGAGGAGCATTGTGCGCTTCGAACAAGACACGTTCTCGCTCGGCTTGGGGTAACACTAGTTTCCAGGCATCTAAATCTGTCATTACAGGGTCTACAATGGGGTTAGGTCGGTAATAGTAAATTAAGTCGTTCTGTATACGCAAGGGTGGGAATTTCCTCGGCACTCGTTTTAGTGACTCTAAACGCTTCTGATACCAGGTATCAACGCTAATTGGGGCTAACGCAGCTATCTCGCTTAAACCTTCAAGTGCTCGGGAAAGTGCGTCTGGAACTTTATGCTCTGATCCTTTACGGTGTGTAAATTTGATATCATAAGCGCTGTGAGCGGTGTTCCAGCGTGCTAGACGACCAGTGGGATTCTTCAGATTATTCAGCCAAAGTAAACTATAATGGTCGGTAATGACCGTGAATTGTTCCCCAAGTAAGTATCAGCGTAGGCGTTCAACTGCCCATAGCACGGCGAGGCACTCCCGTTCAGTCACCGTATAGTTGCGCTCGGTCTTAGAGAGAGTTCGACTGACGTAATAGATAGGGTGCTCTTTTCCCTCAAACTCCTGCGTTATAACTGCGGCGATCGCTATGTCACTGGCATCCGTTTGTAAGCAAAAGAGCCGCCTAAAGTCTGGATGGGCTAGAACTGGGGCTTCGGTGAGAGCCAATTTTAATTTCTGGAAAGTTTCTTGATGGTCGGATTCGCAATGCCACTTAATTCCCTTTCTCGTAAGCGCGTTTAGCGGGGCATGATAATATGCAAACTGGGGTATAAAACGGGCGTACCATCCCATCATTCCTAGAAACGGCGTAATTGGCGGAGATTTGTCGGGGCGGGATACTCAACAATGGGGCGAATTTTATCGGGGTCGGCATGTAAACCATTTGAGTCGACAACGTAACTGAGATATTTGACTTCAAGCACGCAGAACTTGGATTTATCTTTATTTACTTGCAATTTAGCGGCGTTCAAGGCTTCTAGTACGATTCGTAACCATTTCAAGTGTTCGTCAAAACTCTCGGTCACAATGACGATATCATCTAGATATGCGAATACATGGAGGCTCCATTCGGGTCGAATCAAATTATCCATAATTCTTTGAAGGTCGCGGGAGCATTAGTTAAGCCATAAAGCATCCGCGTGAATTGCATCAAACCTCTCCCAAGGACTGTAAAGGCTGTTACTTCACGACTGTTTAATTCTAGCGATATCTGATGGTATGATTGGCTCAAGTCAAGCGTCGAAATGTATTTAGCGGCACGGAGTTTATCGAAAATATCGTCCACATGTGGAATAGGGTACGCGTCTTTCTTTGTTAACTGATTTACAATTCGATAATCAATACAAAAGCGATTTTTACCATTAGGTTTTGGCACTATCACGGGGCAACTACTCCACGGGCTTTCCGATGGCTCGATAATACCTTCGGATAACATTCGATCTACTTCGGCTTGTGCGGCTGATATCATTTTCGGGGAGGTTCTACTCGTTTTCTGCTTAATAGGTTCGTGTCCTTGAACGTCTATTTTATGATCGACTAATAGGCATGTACTCAAAGTATTGGGAGTTTCAGGGACAAAGTCATTTATAAGGCTATTAACTTTGGAAAGTTCGAGCGGTGTTGCTGGAACTAGGCCGCCTACACTGGCTATTACGGGTATACAACTGGGGTCTGAACCGTAGGGGTAAAAGGGATGTGGAACTCTCTTTTCTGTACTCCACGTATGTGTTGGAGGTCATCGAAGATATTCGAGGGCATGGATTTGCTAGTGCCATCAATCGTAAAGGTAGCATTAAGGATCCCTTGAGAGGCTACAGCCATTCCGTCGGCTACTGTTACTAGAGAGGACAAAGGGGAAAACTTTCCTCTTAATATCACGCTAATGCCTTTACCTAAATACGATTGCGCGGTACCTGAATCTACTATCGCCGTTAATTTCATTCCATTTAAATCAAAGTTTAGAAAGTGTCGCGATTCTCTAGACATAGGGGCGACATACGACGGGGCATTTGGGTTTAGAGGAGTCACAATTTTCGCGGAATTAGTTATAGAGAGCTGGCTGTTTTGATTTGACTTATTAATATTGACAATAATAGCCGACTCTTGTACGCGAGGAATTTCGCCTATCTCTTCGGCTTGCGGTGGGTATTTATTTGACGGGATGGGCTCTAACAGTGTACGGGTGTTTGTAGGTTCCATACACGGCGTAGGTGACTTATTCTCGGTATTATTGACAAACAAGATATCTAAATGCGACATACTATTATCCATACGTTCTGGTCGTATTTCGAGGTGTCTATCACTTGCCGTGGATGTGTCTGGAGAGCCGACGGGTATTAATGGCTTTCCGGCTTGGCGTTTCGCAGATTCATACCCGGGCTACACGTGGGACACCTCCTCTCCGTTGTTCCTTTACGTACACATCCTCGGCATACCGATAGAGGGCATTCGTCTCGCCAATGCCCGAGTTGTCCGCAACCAAAACATGGTTCAGCTAACTTACGTTGTTCGATGTGATTCAAACCGTCGGGCGGAGTAAAGGGATAATGGGTTGGCGGGTGTGGGGAGGTTGGGGAAATACGGCTTATCGCGGGGTTTCCTCGACTGCTAGTAGAGCTAGGATGTAGTGGGAGCTTCGAAGGATCTTCACGGTTTTGGTGGGAGGGCTTGGACCCCTTTTGCGGCTGAGAATATTGCGGTCTCGGCTGACTGGGGTTCTGAACATGGGCTATTTCCACTAGGTTCTCTACGGTAACATCTCTGTCGATATTCGCGTTGTTCGGGGTTACTCCTGCTGCACCGCGAACAGTTCTACGGGGTTTCATTGGGGGTTCTTCGTAGGCGGGCTTTGGGAACCAGGTTTCGTCTGACGGGGGTGGGGGCTTACACGTTTTATCTTGGAGGCGACGTACTTCCTCGCGCTTACCAAGCTTTTGGAGTTCCTGAAAGGTCCTAAACTGATCTCTAGAAATGCGCAGTCGATAGCTAGGATGGAGATTTCTGTACGTGCGATCGAGTGGGCCGATTAGGGGTATTGCAGGTGTCATACGATCTAAAAAGGCTCGAAATTTGCTAAAATACGTACTTATATATTCTCGCGGTCCTTGTGTAAGATGTTCAAGTTCTTGTTGCAGACGCTCCTGCAAATCGTCCGCCCCGTATTGTAACCGTAAAGTGTTATAAAGTCATCATAGGTTTCCCACGCGCGATACTCTCGATTAAACCACTGTGTCGTTTGAGCGTCGAAAAATGCAGGTAACGTGCGTAACAAGTCCTCGAGCGACAAACCGAAATAATCTTTGTACACCGTTAGACGAGTAAGAAATTCTTCTGGATGGTTTTTCTCGTGGCCTGGAAAAGAGATATTCCATTTATTTAATAAATCGTACGTTGGACTCTCGCGTAAAAAGGTATTTTCCCAACGAGTGCTATCTGTCGACCTATAATTACGCGCGTGTGAGGCTAGTTTCCGGGTTTTCACGACCAAAATAACTAGTGTGGTTTCAATTTTCGGTTTTTGCCCGTCTACAATCACCTACCGCGGGCTGGTAAGTTTCTAGATATTCACACGATTCATTTCGGCGAGATATCGCATCGGCGGGGTGTAGGGGAAGTCGGGTAGAAGCTAAAGGTTTGCGAGAGTAAGCTTGTCAGTCGGGAGGGTCTAAAGATAAATCGCACTGAATTCCCGTATGACGGGGCGCGGGTCGGGGTTGGAAAAGCGATCGGGTACATTCTTTACGATATTGATTTTCTATAGAGTTTCTACACTGAAAAAATACGGCACCTCAGCGCTTCCGAATCGTGTTGAATAGCGGGAGCTGTGAGCTCCCGTCAGTTCGGGAGGACCGTTGCCCGCGAGGGTGCCTGTGAAACCCTCTTACTGTATGTGTGTTCAACCGATTAGTTCGGTAGCTCTGAAATCCTTTTTTCGTGACGACTGCTCGGCATCTCTTTCATTAGGGAGCTGAGCGCTCCCGTTTTCGGCGCGTGAGCCGAGCCGAAAGTGGGAGGTTAGTGTTGCCGTTGTAGGGAGCGCTCTCGTACCACCGTGAAGGCGTCACAAGTGCAAAATTTTTTTCAGTGTACGATCTGTTTCCGTATCTATGTGCCGTTGCTCGTCAAAGCGTATGCGTCTCGGTTCAGAACTTTCCGTTCGTCGCGGTAAAGGCTCTTGAATAGCTGGAGGATCTGGTTGCACGTTGGGAGGTGGGACGGGATATCTTGGCGTCATGGATGAAAAGTTCCGGACACTATGATCATTATTGGGTAAAATACGAGATTCAGGCCGTATTTCGCTGATCCTTGGGGCTTGAAATTCGCTATAATCATGGGCGGGGGTTGGCGCGGATCTACCGGGGGATAAGGAACGATCCGTCCGCGCATGGGCTGCTTCGTATATATTGCTTCGGCTAAGTTGAGGAGTTGAATGCGGGCTTAACTCGGCCCCGGTAAGTACGCGCGAATCACCCATGATCTCTGGCCTCTGAGGTTCTAGCGGTTGTAACAAGCCTCCCGGAGCAGAATCATCCATCATCGTATGCGAGGGTAATGGAGGCACCTCCGCATTAGTATCATTTTGTGTATGCAGAATACGATGTCCCGCGGTTCACTTGAATTGTTCCGCTGGTTCTATACGGGATAAGGCTAAATTATCTACAGGCCCTCTAGGTACAGGTGCGACTGTACTGGGAGAAACTGGAGCGATTAGTTCGTCGCGGCTTACATTCCAAAGAACGGAATGTGGACCGAAATACCTACGCACCTCGTAACGTATGAGACGATCTCTAACAACCATAGCATCGAAGTAAACATTTTAATCCCTAGTAATGGCATGAATAATGACGAGCCCGTGCCCGTCTGACATTCGCCCGATCACGTCTTTGATAGCCGCTTGCCCCCGAACGATACTGATATCCAATTCGTCCTTTCTATCGGGTAATACTAAGCGCTCGATATACAATGTCAGGGGTTACACTATAGCTCACTGCTCTCGGTTAGCTCTGCTTGTTCTGGTTTATACAAAAAAATTGTAAACCTCCTTAATTTAATACTAAAATCATTTAAAAAGTCGAATTTGGTGGTTTTGCCAACAAAAACATTGTAAAAGTTGTGAAATTATGAAAAGTATTTAAGCCAAACAAAAGGAAAAGCTAAATTATGGGAAATAGTTAAGTCACACAAAAAAAAAGAAAAGCTACGTTATGAAAACTATTTAAGTCACCCCAAAAAAAAACAAAAAGAAGAAAATATTACTATTGATAGTTAAAACCCAAAATTGTTGCAAAAATAATTAAAAGAATAAGCAGGTGCTAGTAGCAGTAAGCTAGCGTGAAAAGAAAACAATGCACTTTCTTTTACACTCGGGGATAGCGTGTCCTCGATAGCGCGGGTTGGGGTGGGGGGAGAAGATCTAAAATAGAAAAAGGGAAAATCAGAGAGAAAAGCTAAATCGAATATTATTACGTACAATTTAATTTTACGCTGATTATTAAAGCAAACTCAGCTTTGTTATATACTTCTTTTTTATGGCTATTCAAAGTTTTAGTTCGTCAATAAAAAAAATTTTGAAGTTACATTCGCAATGAAATTAATGAAGAACGTATTGATCGTAGTTTACAAAGTTAAACTAAATTGGAAATAATAGATTAAATTGCTGCCAGTATTACTAGTAATCGCGAAGTATTTATGCTTAGTGTCAATGTCAACAAAAAATTTAATAAGCGGGTCTAGCTACCGAGGTACTATATAAATACACGTTATAGCGTAAAAGGGGCGAGGGAATTTTCCGCAAAATTTCGTGCCGCCTCTATTAACACACGCAACATAAAACGATAAAATAACATGCTAATATATGTTTTACTAGTAATAGGGGTTAAGAGATTTATTTACTGGATCACACAAAAAAGAATCAATGCGAGGAAAGGGATTCTGTAACGGAGAAGTATAAGCGTGGGTATTGCGCAAGCATCCGGGGTCCACACCGGTAAGTGCACGGCGTACCCGCGTGGTCGCCATGGTTCTCGCTGCGCGTTGCTTCACAGCGTAAACGGGGCCGTGCTTTTTGCACTGACTCCGGCTACGAACCTGCTGAAAATTTCTTCCCCTACGCTCGCGAGAGAGAAAACAAGCACTACTTCATAAATAAAAAAAAAACATATGCAAAAATAGAATTAAATGCTCATGCAATAGAATTGGGGATTTCTATGCAAGCGCGCGGCCAGGTATCTGCCTATCGTCCCTTTTTCGCTCAAGTGTGTCCGCGCCGCTTTGTATTTGCGTATTCACTCACACACACTCATTAAACGCTAAGATACAATAAATTAAAATTATTACGCTGACTCTCACACACAGTAAATGCTTTTTTGTATTATCGCTAAACATTTGAAAATTTACTTTGCAAGTTTGAATACTTGGTCGTTCTAAAGGCAACACGGTTATATAAACTTCGCGGCCATGTTGTACGCGTACAAAAATTTTCACTTAGGCTTCGCGTTACTCGGCCCCACTTTGGGCGCCAATTTGTAACCCGCGGACGGGCTGCGGGGTATTAATTTCTCTAAAGGGGAGAAGTGTAGGGGGGGCGCCTTCAATAATTACAAATACCACAAATATTACAATGAAATAACACTACTTTATTCGAAGATGCTTACCAAACCGGGCGCCAGCCGCTCACGCGGCACGTTGCATGAAACTTTACACGGGGAATAATACAATTCTTGCGGGTTCCTAACGCAAACAGTCGCCCCGACGCGACTCTCGTACCCTGGCGAACGGAGAGTATCAAACCCTGTGTGAACGCGGCACTCGATACTTTTCCCGATAACGCGCACGATCAACCACACACTTGAGAGCAAAGGGGGGAAGAGGGAAAAAGGCCTGCACAAAGTTATCCACTTACAATCGCGGATTCTTTTCACTTCGCTGGTGGTCGGGCTCTTCACTGCAGTCGATGACGGCGACGTGGACAGCGGAATGGTCGGTTCGGCTCAGCGACGGAGACGACGGCGTGGTAGCAGCTTCAACTTTGATGCCGGGCCACAGGAGAGTGAACCGTGTGTCACCTATCTCTGTGCATCGCACTTCCGTCTTCCTCTTGTCGGGTGCTCGTGCGCGGCGCGCATGCGTAGGTGGCGAGAGAACCCGAGTGCAGTCGAGCGAGCACGACGATTTAGCGAGTGCCGTAGTCGCGGCAGTGTTAACGTGGGCCGTAGCTGGCTGTGGCTATCGCTGTTTTTTGTGCCGTTGAAGTGTGACTTTTTGGCTTCCGGAGGTGTGTCCTGGCATGGAGTTGGTGTCACTACAGCACATTGGAGCTTCTATTTGTCTTGTGGAAGCGCGGAGAGCATTCGGTGAGTCCATACTCGTTCCTAACCTATTTAACTCTCATGTTGATTTGTTTCTTCCTTCTTTCTGCAGATACAGCATGGGCGTGGGGGACCAGGATCTCTACTTCTGCAGGGGTCTCTATGGGTTCTTCGCTTTATAGGTAATCTTACTAAGCAGAATAATTTATTAGCGCTTTTCAGATGAACACTGCTGCCAATGAGTGTGCAACCGGAGTAGCTGAGGCATTCTGAGCAGCTCTTGTACTTTCCTGGCCTGCGAGCAACTGCAGCTGGTGGAGAATATACAGGCTGCTTTTGGAGTTAAGTTGATGGCCTTGAGGAATCTCCATCTTCATCCTTCTTCGCAGTCCGGATCTAGTTATGTTCCTGTTAGCTGTTGTCTTCGCTGCTTCTTCTGCTGCCTCATCTCCAAGGAAGCGTTGTGATAGTGTGTAGTTTGTGAGGGGTTAGGATGGGAGGGCTAGGGATGTGGTCTATATGTGCGGTGTGTGTTCTCAGTGCGAGTAGATAGTTACTTCGTTAAAAAAATACTATAAACTGTTTATTCGACCTTTCTTTATCAAGTTTCACCAAGGTAGCGAGCCTCGCTTCAGGGGGTCTGGTACATGTAAGTACACTCTTTGTGTATAGTTCAAGCCTCCTAGGGAAGCATCGCTTAGCATAAGTTTTCTTAGAATGATATAAGTCGGACTGTATAGTCAGCTATCACTTTTTATTGTATCATGGCATTTTGCCATGTTACACATTCAATATAGAGATCTTTATCTTTGTACGTACATAAGTAATACACATGTTAGGGCGCCAACTTGAATGAGTTATGTATTAATATATCTGTCCGCTAGATGGCTATGTTTCCACTTAACATTTACCAAGGAAAGTTCGTTTTGAGCTATATCTCACACATCTCGTCTTTTTAAAACTATCATCTTTTGGAAAATTATTACAAATTTACACCCTATCCATTCAACTACGATGTCTCAATATTACTCAACGGAGAGAATCAAATGTGCAGATTTTTTAAACAAGCATAAAAAAATCTGTTACAAATCTAGTTCCGTACGTTTCAAACAACTTGAGGATCTTGCTCATCCATTGAAGAATCTCAATCCTAATTTACCTCTGACACCCTCTAAATATATGTGTGAACATTATTACAATCGTGCCTTAGAACTGGTGAGTAGCATTGACAATGAATTTATAACGGATAAAGAAGTTACCGGTAACGTAGTCGTTAGAGATGAAGATTTTTAACCCAGAACGCATCGAAGAATTTAATAGTGAAATAAGTACATTTTTCTTAGGATCTGTATCGCCTCTTAAGAGAAAAATCATATACGTGAAAAATCAATTGGAAATTACGTAAAAAAAGAAAAAAAAATACTTTCAACATTGTCTAATACACCTGACGTGAAGTTGGACAATGTTTACTACGTTTTTATAACCGAAAACAAATTAACTGTATGCCATTGTACAGAATTGATAAAATATCTTGGTTTAGCTTTGCAAAAGTATTCTACGGTATTAGTAAAAATAATAATTCTAACTTCGCTACCCTCATCCTTAAAGAAAAATAAAATTTCAACCTTATTTCCAGACATAATAATGTACATGATAAAAAGAGCGGAAAGATTTTCAGAAGAAACACGAGTTTATTCGGAATGAGAAGCATACACAGGCCATCCAATTGATGAAAGAACCGAAAAAAATTGTTATGGTATATTATTTAAATGACGATTTTAATTGTTCAAGACAGAGCCTCAATAAGAGTGACGTTATTACCGTTAAAATAAATGATAAGAAAGAGAAGAAAGATAAACGTTTTCTCACTCGAAGTCTAAAAACATCGTATAAATCATTTAAAAATGATTGTCCCGAATTGAGAATTGGTAAATCGAAGTTTTATAGCTTTGACCAAAATATATCTTACTTAGTCCCATCAAAGAAGTGTGTCTCGGTATCTATTGGGCCAATTATGATTTATTACTTACGGGCTTAATTAATTTCAGAGAGAGCAACGTTACAGATTTTCATGGAATTCGATAACAAACAGTGAACACAACAATGTGTTCTGAGCCATCTGATGTATGCTATTCCCAGTCAAAAATATTCAGCTAGGAAATCGAGCTGGATTCCCATGTGAGAAATCGATCTGGATTCGTGTTGATTTTGAATGGATTCCCGTAGATTTCCTAACTGGATAGTTACTCAGACTGATATGGGTTTTCCTGCTATATTTAAGTCGATTTATACGTGGAACCCTACCTAGTTTTTGTAGATTTCCATACGTATGAAAGGATTAGTACCTGGATTTGTGTGAACAAAAGAAGAAGATATCACGTGGATTTCTATCCATTTTTAAATGGTTTAAGGGGATATCCGACAATATTTACCTAGAATCTTTGCATGAGAATCTAGTTGTGATTTTAAGGAGGATATCAGGTGGATTTTCACGTATGCCAAACGTTTATGACCTGGATTTTCATTAATCTTAAAGCGACTTTTACGTGGGGTTCAACTGGTTCATAAATGGATTCATTCGTATTCTTGTTCTATTCTAGCATTGGAATCTAGTTGTGATTAAGTGGAATACTGAGCGGATTTACAATAATCTAAAGCGAATTTTAACCTGGATTATCATCGATCCTGAAGCGGGTTTTACGTGGATATCACCTGAATTATTAAATGGATATGTTCATACAATATTGGCATAGCGATCTGGCCGTGATTAAGAGGGATATTAAGTGAATTGTCAGATATTTCATACGACTTTGATCTGGATTTGCATTGACCCTGAAGCGACATTTACGTGAATTTTAACCTATTTTTAAATGGATTGACCCGAATTTTCAATTTTACGGTCAAGAGCGTTTTGGTAGTATAACACGTGTTTATTATAAAGAAGCTGTTGGGGCTTTTATTGTGTTTGATGTCAGAAGAACCGCAAACTTGAAAGCTGTTGTTAAATGGAAACAAGACTTAGATTCAAAAGTCCTACTAACAGACAGTTCATCTATCTCTTGTGTTCATTTAGCATATAAATTCGATCAACAGAACGAAGGTCTTGTTAATTCTGAATCAAAAATGGACGAATATTGCAAGAAAAAACTTTGTTGGGTGGTTTGAAACATCTGCTAAAAAAAATATAAGCATCGACGAGACCTCCAAATTTCTAATGACTAAAGTATGTAATATTAGACTAATTTAAGAAATTATTTAAGAGAATATTTACAATTATTTATTTTATTAATAGTTTCAGAGAAATAATATATGCTTTTTACTTTATTTTGTAAGATCAAACGGTTAGCATACATTTAGTCGTTCTTAAATTTCGAACACTTTTATGCTTGGATTTTAACGGTACAATAAAATCAAATATTTCTACTTTGTAAGAGAAACTGAGAGTAAAAGATATACAGGAAGATGCACTTTCTCATTTTGAAATCGTCAGGTTAAACAACTTTGAGGTCAGTCATGAAATATGCTTCCACTGTTGTCTTCTTCCTATAATTCTTGAGCCTCCCAGATTGTTTTGTACACCCTATCTTACTATGGTTGTCCAATTAGCATTTTCAATCCCGGCCTATATGCTGATACATAGTCAACGATGTAACAGTCAATATAAAGGTATTTATTTTTGTGCGTAAATAATATACAAGTACACATAAGTATGTATTTATTTTTATTTTCGGCATTAGACTTTTTTTATACCATTATTTTATTTTTATACCATTATGTTATTTTTATACCTATTTTACTACCATTGTTTTTCTGCTTCATTCTTCTTAGTTCAGTAAGCGGGCGATCAGCGGTGTAACGGGCGCAGCAATAGAAGTCGCGGAGCCCGCCGATTCGACTTACGCGCGCTACGGGATAGAGAGAGCCGAGA
>JAYJLV010060898.1:0-17507 GCA_036873485.1 Torymus texanus
CTTTGTATTAATCTATATAAATTGTTTATCTTCTGTTGATATATATTAGTTTATAGTTAGCATGTAAGACTCTATTACACCAGCCTATGTACAGATAACTGCGTTTATCTCTATAGGATTTACTTCATGTAATTTTTTCTGGTTCAATAAATATAAATATAAATATAAATATAAATATAAAATATAAATATTTATACCTATAAATAAAATTAATTATTATAGATTAAATGCATAATTTCTAGTTAATATACGTTTCCCTATTTTTAAATGTTTTTAAACGATTTAAAAAATCTTCTTTATATTGTTATCTGGTTTTTAACAGTATAAATTGCATCTAAAGATCAAAAAGTTTTAATATGAACTGGGGTTATGGAAAAAAGTTGGATTAGATAATTTGAGTAGCTTAACTACAGGATATAATTAATAAGTCAATGGTTAAGTCAGGATGTTTGTGTGGAAAACATATTAGGAATGGAATAGATAAAAGTATATAGAAGGAGTTCAAGGTAAATATACGAAAATGGTGTTAGGAATAAATTAAAATACACCGTTTAATGTACATATTGGGAACGAGCCACACCCAACGTGGCTTGAAATTTATACAAGGCGTGGTGAAAGAAACTGTTTAGAGTGATTATGCGAAAAAGAAATGATTGTCAATTTTTTTCAAAGAAGAATTGGAAGAAATAGAGAATAGGTACCAGTCGAAATAAGAAAAAAGATTAAGGAAAGCTTTCGAAGAAGTTCAGAATGTAGAAGCTCTGGAATGGTTAGTGTAAAAGGACAAGACAGATGGACTAAAACAACTTGAAACATAATTGGTAAGGAAAATTACATTGGTTAAGAAAAATATTGGAAAAATGAATGATGGACTGATTAAAATTGTAAGAATAAGACGCGCGGTAAATGACAGACATGCAAAAACAAGACATTTTTACGTAAGTATTCGGAATACGCTATAAAAGAAATTGGAAACATTAACGATATAGTTTTCAAGTTATATTTACTTAAAGAGGCAGTATTTAGCCCGATTCTCCACACAGTCGCATGAGAGCGAGGGCGACAAAGCGAGGAGACACAAAACGATTCAGAATGAGAGTACAGTCCACTGTAAGTCTGGCTTAGCTCTAACAAAATAAGGAAGACGAATGTACGATCTCGCACCTAGACTTTTGACTAAAACTAGCCAACGAGAAACGTTCTGAAACGTACTTTTTTCAACTCGCTCATAATCATATGGTAAGGCTCTCACAAACAAAACAATTTGTAATATAAGAGTTGTTAAAATAAAAGACTTCACTGGAAAAAATAGACTGTTAAAAAAATCGCCTTAAACAGTCGAGTCAAAGCATTTTGGCGAAAACAAATAACCATACAATCAAGAAGAGTGAGAAAAAATCTATCGCTCTATGTATTTTGATTTCTTACGAGAGCCTTACTCTTCGATTATGAGGGAGTCGCATAGACAACGTTTCATGAGACAAATGCGCCGTACGCGTCTATTGTATGACTTAGTAGACGTTCTCAAATATTTGAATTACTTAATTTGAAAATTTTACAAATAACATAAAACTATTTTTAAAGTCTCATTGACAACGTTTTAATAATTAAATAGTTTTATATGTATAGATCTATATAGACTTTTAACAAACTTTTAAGGAAGTAGTTCAAGTTCAATAAAATAGTAGTCTAACTAAATTGTGCGTACATTTACTTAAATATATTGTAGCTCATGCAATTTTAGAGGTTCTGATAATTTTTTCCTCCTCTTATAAAAAAGTTTTCATTCAGTATTTTTATTTAGTCATTTAAAAATGATATTTGAAGATTTAGTTAATATTTTTTTTAATTTTAAGTTACTAGCGGTATTTCTCCATTTACGTTATATGGAAAGCAGTATTTCACATTTATTAGATACAGAATTTCAATTATCATTATCCGATAAAGTGATTTTATAAAATCCAAAAAATTTTCTGAAATAACAGAATATTTATAGTTAAATAACTATTTAACTTGAAAAAAAAGATTGATGAAAATAAAAATAATCTAGATCCCAAAGTTATATGTAGCCAAACGAATGTGTACAACAGGAAATTACGTAATGAATCGACAAAAAGGTTGTTTAAGTGTAAGTTCAATGTCCGAATACGTAAATAACGGTTGTTCTAAAGCACACTCTTCAAACTGCTGCTTCTTCAATCGCAAATTAATTACAATAATATTATTAAAAAATGATTTTTATAACATTTATATATTTAATTTGAAAAATAATAGATTCTTTTATTGCTAATATGTTCGCATTTAAAATTAGAAGAAACAATAGGAATACTAATTTAATACAATTTGGATTATTTGATATCAGCTAATTTTTCGTTATTCAAGACCAACGTGATTCAAACGTTTGGTAATTTCCAAGCACCGGTTAAATTTAACATATTCGCATTTTAAAATTTAAATTTGTCACTAAAAGTCAACTGGTCGGCCTATGCCTTCTGAAAATTATGAATCCAAATTAGCATTCAACGTAATCCCTCATTATTTTTAACAAAGGAACAGAGCAACAACCAAGGAACGCATCATGCTGTAATTGTAATTGCTTTCATGGAAATGCAAACTCCTCTGCGGCACGAAAAAACATCAGTCAATTTTCGTGCAGCGTTACGAGTTTCTAAATATGCACAATTTTTTTTTGTACACTCGTGGGCTTGAGGAAAAAAGAAATGCGGCCTTGGCTGGCCTCGATATGCGTTTTTGTGCGAATCTATCGTCTTTGTTAAGCGCTGGTCATGTCAGGGGTCACAGTTCTCGCATACGCCAGGAAATAGATTGCGCTGTAATGTTGGTATCAACAGGTGTTCCGAAGCGTGTGGTATGTCGTCGATCGTTATATGAGTATGAAACGAATTTCAATATCTTACGTACAGAGTACCAACTATTAAAAAAGTGCTAAATTCTAGTTCAAGCATGGAATCGTTAACTATTTTCCCGGAAACTAGAAGGAATATATTAAACATTTATACCTGTCTTCACATCAAGACTCGAATCTAGTAACGTTACACGGATAGAATTTTTCCGTAAAAATTACCGTGAAATTCATGGTAATCGAGAAACATATCAGATTCCAATAATTGTTACCGTGAATCACGGTAAAACTTACCTACTTGTCGGTAATTATTACCGTGACGATACAGTAAAAATTACCATGATTCACGGTAAAAATTATTGGAGTCTCACATGTTCGTCGATTACCACGAATTTCACGGTAATTTTTACGGAAAAATTCTATCCGTGTAAAAATCATTACGTGCGACTTACAACTTTAATTTTATTATAACGACAAATTATATATATATATATATATAATAATAAAATTGAGGAAAACTTACAACGGTGAACGGTAAAATCTGTTTAAAAATGGTTTTTACGTGTATGACCGTAAAATGCAAAATTTATTTCTAATTATATATATGTGCATGTATATTCTCAAATTCTAATTGTTAATATTTGAGTGTTCTGTATGTTTTGTGTTCATTGAGTCTATATATGCTTTACTATTGTTCCAACACTTTTTGTTATTTTCACATGCTTCTTTTTTTCCATTCACATTAAAAAAATATATTAAAATAACATTCTTCAATACCAAAGCTACAACTACTGACAAGGTGTAAAAGATGTAATATTTCCAAAATAAGAGATTTTATATTTATAATTAGTGATTCCTTGATGAAAAGTATTATCTCGAATAATTTTTCGGTGAATTTTAAAAATATTTGTAATCATAACACAAAAAACTTGATAAAAGTAGATGAAAAAAACATTATTTTGTTTATTTTAACTATCGAAATCCATTACATTTAATATTTATGAATAATAGCAGATGGTACAAAAATACATAAAAATGAAGTCCTTTGAGTCACATGCAAGTTAATTCCATATAATTATTGTTGAGTAATTTTCATAATCCATAAATTTTAAAGGTATATGTAATAAAATTTTGATACGTAAGAAAGGCAACTTAATAAGTTCGAAACCTTGAACACTTCTTTTATCTAGTTCTCTGCTTGGGATAGAGAACTGAAAGTTCTTTGTTGCATTAGGTCGAGCATCATCCAGTGACCTAATTATGTTTGTTAGAATTACGTCACATTTCGGAAGGAAACAAATTTCATTTTTTAATTTTATTTTAGTTTATTTTAATTTTATTATGATTTTTTTATTTCGTATAGAAAACATTCTAATAATCTCCGCATACTTCATTAGGATTAGAAAGTCATCTAAATGATAGTCGAAATTGCATATGTATACTGGGGTCACTCAAGAGCTAACCGCATTCAGCGCTATATGCCATAAAAATCGATTTCCCGTAATATGGAATCACTTTTTCCAAATAAAATGTTTATTTATTTATTATTCCAAGTAATGGTACATAATTAATTATTACATTATTATACATAACATTACGTTACATAGTAACTCTGATATATTTTTTTGAAAATTTTTTTATAAATTGGATCTCATTTTCTGTTAGGATATAAATATACAATATACATTCTATAAAACGTATAACAGAAAATATTTTTATGTTCAAAATGATTTTACTATAAAATATTTATTTAAGGAGTCACAACTTCGATGGCACTATAACGAAACAAGATTTTAGATACAGAAAAATTAGATACATTGTATTTTGTATATCTTTAAGTTGATGAAAATCAATTCCTCGATTACTCTCCGCCGATTGCAAATTAGTGACTTGACAGCGGATTTGCTTTTTCGATTGTTAAATATACGATGTGTCAAGTAAACTGTGAAAATAATTCTAACAGAATTTCTCACAGAAGACATGAACTCAATTCTCTTTATTTCATTTCTGAACAAAAGCACTGTTAAATGCAGACTGTGTAAATATTCATGTCTGAATTTGCGCGGTATATAATGTGTTTTATAGCTTTTGTTATTTGAAAGGCTCAAAGTATCATTTACAGAATAAAGTAGTTTGAAATTACAAACCCATTAATTTTATATAAATTGAAAACGATTAATAATTTAGAATTAGTTAATAGTTTTAATAGCATTAAAGTTTCTAACGCATGATTTTAGTTGTAAATACTACTTTTACAGTAGAAGTTCAACCGATAATTTATGAGTAAAGTATTTTTAATCACTATTTTCAATATCTTATTGCCATCCAAAGTATTATTTAAAAAAAATGTATGATCAAAACACTTATAATCTGCCTGATATCACATTAAAAATAGCATTAAAACATTTTCATGCTAAATTACTCATGTTCTTTTTATGTTATAAATATACTCATACTTATGGATGGTTGCCCCGATAAAAATCCCTGATTTTGTATTAACTTTTACGAGGTTGTTTAATCGAGTGGAAAATTATATCAATATATTACAAATAATGAAAAATATATATTTCCAGCTCCAGAGACATTTTTGTTTGTGATAATTTTATGTTTTAATGGACGTTATTATGCCGATGACGGTGCAGCATACCTGATGATAGCGTACATATCGGGATCACGTGTACATTTTGACAAAAATTATGCTTGCGGATGGGTATTTACATTAAGAAAAAATTTACATTTGTATGAGTTTGATACGTGAGAATAGCTAAAGTTTCTTTAGTAGAAGCTGCTGAGCCTGGTATTTTATGTCGAACTTTTAACATAATTCGATAGACATAATAGATAATTCTGGACACGTGGTTTTAGACATAAACAACAATACGGTAGATTCTGCGGGGCGCCGCAATCGTTCGAACACACATATATACGTAAACACGATTTGAGCTCTACTACAGAACTTCTTTCTTAACGTAAAGGAATGCGTAAATATATAAACAATTAATACTAAATCGATCTGAGAGTGAAAGTTGTAAAAAATAACAGTGAAATTCAATAAAGTGCATTTTATCTGAAAATTCTAGATTTTATCGATTGTATGTGGGTTTGCTTTTCTAACTTTTAATCGTTATTTTATTTTGGAGCGTATAGGCATCCTCATTACCCTGCTGCAGCGCGGTAAAAACTATTTTCAAAACCCCGCAATTTTTTCTACAAATTATAACAAAATCTATGTAGTCTTAAAATTTATTAATTGTAATTCTAAGAGGGTTTATAATGTATGCTAAATTTTCTATAGACAATAAAATGATACTAGCTAAAATTCTGTGAAATTTACAGATTTCTTCATTTAAAGTGGATTCTATGGTGAATCTTATTGAAAAATTCTCTCAATATATGTTACATCAATTACTTAATAAGGCGATTTCATTATTTCAAGTAGACATCCGACAAAGTGCAATGTCCAGATATCAACACTGCAATCTTGGATATTATGTAAGAGATGGCGGTTCTTCAAAAATACATTATACTACAGTTTATTAATGACATAATAATTTTAAAATTTAAATACAGTCAGAAGTAACTTTTCTTTTTCTTTTTTTTACTCAAATAACTACGATACTGTATATATCCGTATGCCTCGAACATGAAATATTGTATGATACAAAATGGTCCGTATATTTTATACTTTAATTTTATGCACTTAAAAATTTAAATAAAAACAATTATAATATGTTTTCAAATTACTTTCTTAATAGAAAAAAGTCTAGTTAAACTTACCTTTGGTAAGAGACATATTGCTTTTTATGAATGTTAATAATATAAGTGACAAATTTTATTTTAAATTGAATAGTAGAATTAATTTAATTTACAATTATCTTGCACTTCAGTAACACGAATGGAATAGAACGGAACAACTAAATGACAAATAAAATAAACGGTCTCGTAAACACTTCCACTCGAATGCAAATTCTATAATTTGAAAAACAATGTAGGCCCTTCCGGTCGAACTAATCATCAATGCAGACGGTTAAAACTATTCTAAAAATATCACTGGGGAAAAAAAACGAACAACTACTCCGCCATGAGCAATACAAAAGAGTAAGTCTCAATACGAAGGTACATGATCGCGAAACTAAAATTTTCAACTACATTTCATGATCAGCTCTGGACTTTTGAGCCCCTCCAGGTGTATGTAACGCACTGCCTGTATGCAGGTCTCGTGACGTGCATATACACCACGATGACAATGCACTTAGGCAAATTGTGTGCTCCGCGGTATATACCACAAGTTTATGCCTACGACGCTTCAATTCTCTCCCCCTCTCACTCCCTCTCTCTCTCTCTCTATCTCTCTTTCCCCACTTTTCTCCCCCTTTCCATTTTTCACGAAAATCACATGCTAATGTGATTCGCAGCGCTCTCTAAGCTTCAGCGGCGTCCCTCTGAGCACGTGTGTGTACGTACGCGGGTGCTAATGACGACAGTTTCCCTCGTGGAATGCAGTTTTGGCGAATAAAGTGAGGACGTGAAGTGGTCAAAAATTTGTCAGTGCCAAACGACCAGTCAGTCCCTAACCATCGAGGCGATCGGCAGCGCTAAACACCAGACTCTGGCCTCCTCGGCTGCTCCCCACGGTCGCGCAGCACAAAGTACAAAGGACAGTTCGGGCTTTGTATCTTTTACTTGAGTTTATTATTATTTATTTCTTTTTTTTTATATTTTTTGCAACTTGCAATACAAGTATTTATACAAGATGGATATCGTGAATTACATTTACAACAGCTACCAGACCACGGAATATGGTAAAGATTATTGCGGCGAGCGGAAAAGGTTTGGTGTGAAAAGTCAACTTTGTTAATGAAAGTGCTAATTCTTATGATTTTGTGAGAGTTTACTAGGCAAATAACATGTATGAAATCTTAGAACTGGTAACAATTGAATAAAGGAGTGTCTATCATCACGTATTAACGTATGATATTATCGATGATAATACACATCAAACCTCTTCACGGTTTCTATTAATATTGTTTTCAAAATTATAGGAGATACAACTAAATTTGGTGAGCCAGAAATTAATTTCTTGCATTACAGATCCACGAACGACGGACTGGTTCATCCGCAAACATGAATGGACGGTATTTGTAATGTTTGGCGCCTATCTGTACTTCGTGCTGCAATGCGGACCAAAATTTATGGAAAACAGGAGGCCATATAGCCTGAAAACGTTCATTAAATTTTACAACATTTTCCAAATATTCTACAATGCCTGGATAGTTTACGCATGTATAAAGAACGGACTCTTCCGGGACTTTGGACTGGGCTGCGAGTTCGTTGATCGGTCTACTACCGGTCGACCCATGGAGGTGAGTATTTCAATTAGATATGCAATAAAAAAAATGTAACTAAAACGAGCTACCCAAACATAAACAATCTTTCTGTTGCCTTTTTCTTAAGTTACACGTAAATTAATTTATCCACCCAAGTATTATATACAGAAACATATTCTATTTCTTCAGTTGATTTTTGAGATTAGAAATTTACAGTTTCATGCAGAAATTTTGTTTAAGTAAATAAAATAACTGCATGTATACAACATTTTTTATTCAAGTCTAAAATGTTAAAGCACCCTGAGTCACTTTCTGACGAAACGTAATAAGGTTCAGTCAAGTCCGTAAAAAAAAGACTCAAGAAATATCCTACTTATTTTCACCTCTTGCGAAATCAAATAAGTTTATTCAACTTAAAAACTACGGTTTTCAAAACTCAACTACAAGAATTTAATAAGAAACTTACAGAAATACCCCCTCACTAACATTCGCTCGGTAAGTGCAAATTTTGTGTAAGGTAATTGTATTGAATTAGAATCTTCTGCGATTTTTAGTAAATTTTTTGCATTAACTTTTGTTCAGAATTCTTTAAGCTCCTTAAAATAATTCTGAATATAATTACTGTTTAACGTAACTTTTACCATCATCGAATTAATTTTATGAAATTTGCACGATTCAAATTATGTCTTGATATCCAAAAATATGTAACTAAAACATGTTTAAACATTTTATTTATTTAAATTGAATTTCAGGAACATTTACGAATATTAGCATAACTTTAGAATAGGCAGTCAACATAAATATTCATAGTTCAAACTCGAATTTTCATTTTTGATTATTGCAACCTTTACAAAGTCTTTTTCCAAAAAACATATAACTAAAACATGTTTAAACTTTTTATTTATTTAAATTAAATTTCAGGAACATTTACGAACGTTAGCATAACTTTAGAATAGGCATTCAACATAAATATTCATAGTTCAATCTCGAATTTTCATTTTGAATTATTGCAAAGTCTTTTTAATGTTAAACAACCATTCTGTTCAAAGACGAAAGTCATTCTACTTTTTCGAAACTCACATTGCATTTTAAAATAAAGGATCATCACTAAAACATTATGTATCATCCCTGGTAGAAATCGATTCCATTAATTGCCTAATAAATAGCTAGTTTCGCCAATAATAACCAAAAACTAGATAATTTTCTTGGCCATTTCTATCTATCGATGAAACGATTTTTTCGGTCAGATTCACCATTTAATAGACAGAATAGTAGAATAAATTTTTTCACAAATTTACATTAGCTTATTTATGAATATTTAGAAGATATAAAAGTTGGCCAGTTTTTTTAGGTAGAAAATGGCTAATAAGAGGCTTAATCAAACGGAAAAATCTTTGTTTTCGTTTGTATCCCCTGAAACCGTACGAGAAACGAATTCAATACCAATAATTCGTGTTTACGTTTTGGTTAGCTATCTTTTTTTAATACTTTGTTTTAAATACATGATCAGATTACAGAGAAAATTTAGTAAAAATATTTTGAGGTTACCTTATCTCCATTAAATAGAGAAATTAACTATTTTTACTAGCTATTTATTATTTTCCTGTCTATTTTCGATAGAGACATTTCTACCAGGGATGTCTTGGAATATCAGTTTGTTGAAACTAATAAAATTTATATAATTGAAAATCTTGTATTTATATAATAATGATTTAAAAAAAATGTATATATAATAATCCCAATAAATGTTTATTCTACATTTTGTATAAAAAAAGGAGAAAAACACTAAAAATTATTTTCTATGCTATAAACAAATTTAGAATGTTAACCAAGTTCAATATTATGGTTAAGTATTCAACAGTTTCTTAAATCTTGTGTTCAATTTACTGCTGAATTATGCTTTGCATACAATGAAAAGCACGTTAATTATTCGAATGTTCATTTGAATAGTATCACTGACCGTCAATGGTGTCACTTTGCGAAACTATTTTTTTTTGTATTGTATTAACTCTTTAACTCTGCCATTAAATTAAAAAAACAATTTATAAAATGAAATTTTTTATAAATCTGTAATAATAATTTAAAGTCTTTATTATTCTCTTTACTATAACGGTAGAAATTTTAAAATTACCTATTTTTTAAATAATTTCATGGTTTTAACAACAATATTCTGTTTTTATTTTATAATTACGTACCAAATTAAAGTAAATTTTTGAATTTATATTTGATAAAATTGATATTTTAAGAGGATGTGATTTTTTCGTACATGAAAATCGTATAGAAGATATTAATAGAACCGATCAAAAACATTTCAGAGTATACTTTTTATATGCACGAAGGTCGGGATAAACATTTTTTAGCAAACAAATATCATTAGAAATCAAATAATTAAATATTAAAAACAGGGCCTCAATCTCCTTAACCAGTAGTAATACTTTGAGATACATCACGTAAACTAAAATGTAATGTAAAAAATGGTTCCATTCCATTAACGCTTTAACTACAAAATATCATTATACTTTTTTGATAGTGCAATATTATTTGAAACGTACAAAAAATAGTATACAAGTACAAATCTATAAAAGAAAGCTAGATTTTTTTAAACACTAGAACAATTTACATTGAATATAATTTATTAAAAAATAATTTGCAGCTTATTATCGTTTAAATACTAAAATGAGCAGATCAATTTGTATCATTCATTTTTAATGCAAGTTTTGTGTAAACATTAAACTACGAGACGCGCCTGCGTCAAAAATTTTTACCAATATATTGGCAGAAATATTGAGGACGATATACGACGTATATCGACAACATTAATCTAGAATTAGTCTAAAATGTGTTTTAACCGTCGCATAAGACATAACGTATTGGTTACGGTATTTGCATGGCACTGGTATAGTTTATCAAAGTAAATTTTCTAAAATAGTATTTACCTATAGTGATTCAAAAAGTATTTTAAAATTTTTTACCCAAACACATCATACTTTTTATGTTTAACTAATAATTTTTTCTGAACCATTGTCTAATAATCATGTTTATACATCTTCATTACTTGTATTTTTAGCTTGTCAATACTTTCTATTGGACGACGATACTGAAGATAATTGATCTGACGGAAACAGTGGTATTTGTATTAAGGAAAAAGTATCGACAAATATCGTTCCTTCACTTGTATCATCACGTTTCAACAGTATATTTGGGAGTTTTATCATTGAAATTCTTCCCGGGCGGTATGGCCACTTTCCCATTAGTTCTCAACTCATCCGTACATGTGGTAATGTATTCGTACTACCTATTGAGCACCCAAGGGCCAAAGATTCAGCGAATAATCAACCCATTCAAACCATACATCACTATAATGCAAATGGTAAGTAGTACATTTATTATGCATTATTTCATTATTAAATTAAAATAATTCATAGAATTTCAGTTTTACCTAGTTATAACTACGTCCTAAATTTAATTAAAATTTTATTTCCTAGCGGATTTGCCAACGCGTCGTTCTGCGTTTTTTAAACTTTAGTCTCGATTAAATTTATAAACAAATAACGTGAATTAAGCTACATTTTTCTATAAAATTGATCAATCAAAGCACGAATAACAGCATTAAGACCAATTCAAGATTTATCGGGTTAGTTATTTTATAAATGGGTTCGATCAAAAATAACGAACAATATTGTTATTTATTTTAATTTAAATTGTAAAACGTGTTATTTTTGTGGAAATTAATGAAAAACGAATCGATTAAATATTTAAAGATTAAGAATCCATATTGTCCTTATCTATTAACATTATTGAAAACTTATTTATTTGACCTGCATCTCGATATTTCATAAAATGTTAATAAAACGGAAGTGTGTACTACTTTTACATGACGTTAAAATTAAACACGTTAAATACAAAATAGTTCCGCGAGTCTTATCTATATCTATTTATTCCATTAAAACAAATGTTAATCATTTCAACAGATTATTTTGCTAATTACATTTATCTATTTCAGGTGCAATTCTTCATCCTCTTAGCCTACACCCTCCAGGCATTCGCCCCGGCCTGCCCAATACCGAAATGGGGAGCTATTGTCATGTTTTCCAACCTTATTATGAATTTCATTCTGTTCTACAATTTCTACAGACAAAATTACAAGAACAAACCAAAACCAAAAAAGAGCTAAAAATTGTAAATAAACTAAAATTGTAAGCCAATCCCGCTTTTTGCCTTGGTGAAAATCTCACCAATCATAGTATGTTTTAATTTAGGTATATAATTTTACCGAAAAACTACCCTGTGTCAGGGACAGTGGTAAATCTATTTACCACCTATTTTGCTTTCGTTTTCACTATGTCTAGCATACAGTTTCACAAAAATAATAATGAAATTGAATTTTTTCTTTATTAATACCAATGAATATAAACACTATATGTGTCTATATTCTTTGGCAATGCTTATTTTATATATTTTCGAAGGTTTCTTTTATGCAGCTGTTCATTTTGTATAATTTATAAAAAAACAGAAGTTGAGTGAATGACAGTTTTTTTTAGCATAAATGCGGTTTTTCTGAAAGTATTTGAAATAGAAAAATGAAATTTCCACCAAATGTTTTTCAAATATTACATACAAGTGCAACATATATTGTTTTCAGAATTTTTTAAAAAGTTAGTTTTATTTTTATAAACAAATGAAATTGAGAAATCTAAATAATTCTGAATAAAGCATGTTTGAGTATACAGTAAATAGATTTTTTAAGTTACTCATTACAAATTTAATGTCAAATTTTAAAATATTCATAACTTTATATTCAAGATAGCTGGTACATAGGATTAATCAGTTAAAATCTGAATTAAGAACAACCAAATATATAATTTTATAAATTTGACTTGTATCTGTAATCAGTGGTTCCAAAAATCATAAAATACGAAATATAATAGAAAAAGGTCTGTAAAAAAATGTGTCCCTGAAAAAGGATTAAATTTTTTAGGAAGTCCTATAATATTTATTAGGAGTTTCTAATAATGTTTAATACCTGTTAGAATGTATTTATTAAAAAAAATACAATATAAATTTGTTAAAGTTATTAAATTAATTGTTGTATAATGGTTAATAACAAACTGTAAGTAGATATTTTAATATTTTCTACTTATGAAAATATTTGTTTATTTGAATAAATTGACAGTATAAACACAAAATTGAATATTTTTTGATAACACTATTATATGTACTGATTAATGTATATTAGACTATTCAAGACAGAAATTGTCAAATATAATATGAATGAGTTGTTTTATTATACCTGTGTGCAATGTGTCCGTAACATTATAATTTCATCATTAAAATAAACTTTGGAATTTCCTACATAAATATTAGTAAATGTAAGACTTTATCCGAATATTAAATTTAACATTCACAGTCACAATGAGAAGTTTTTATAAATACAGTTAAATTTTCTTTGATTCATTTCTGTTTACGCAGAGTGCATCAAAGAGATTCATTCAGGAGAAATATTTTACAAAACAATGTTTACATTGGATGAAAAAATCATAACTAAATTCCTATTTCTGATAACTCAGACTTTGAAAGTAACTTTATAATTCACTTTGCTCTCTGCGAAAGCAGCTTTTCATTTATCACACATTGTCAACAGTCTTTAAACGAATCATCAGATTACTATTATCTACATCAACGAACACCTTCATCGAGCATCAAGTGTAATTCTAGCTAGTCGAACAACCTGTTTTATGAGAATATAAAAGCAACAGTGCCAGAGCAGCATTGTTATTGTTTACCCCAATGAACCTGCCCATCCACTTGTTTTCCTAACCTAATTCTCCGTCAGCCTCTGCACGTCATCGTTTCGTTTCACTTGCTACTTTACAAACTCACTGCAGAGATTCAGTGCAACCAAGTTTAATCGAGTAAAGAAAGGCTCCTATGCGTGCTTCGAAAGACGATTAAAGCCTCGCACGCACTCGTCGAGGTTCGCTTGACACTTGTCATCATCTCGCTCCAAAACCTTTCTGATCCCGCTCTGCTAATGCCCAATACTCTCGTAAAGATTTCCCGTAACACACAGAACAAGAGAAATTTCTTCGTCTACCTATGAAACGCATCGATCCTCGCCCATCACCAGAGCACAACGCGAGAAAGAAAGGTGTCACGAGAGTCGCGGGGCGAGAGCTTATAACCTAGAAGCCGAGACGCGCGCACGGCCGCACACAGACTCACCGTGTAATAGGAGAGAAGTCCGGCGTTGTCGTCGAGTACGAACCAACGATATTGCCAGCCGTTGACGACGTTCGTCCACTTGCTCAGCGATCCCTCCATCGTCGTCGCGGTTGACATCTCGGCTGCTGCTGCGGCGGCTGCGGCGGCGGCGACGTTATCTTGCTGCTGCTGTTCCTCGTCGGCGCGCGGCACAGTCACTACTGCCGCCGCAGCGCCACGCTGGTGACCGCGGCCGCGACGATGATGATTGTTGTTGTTGCTGCTGAGAGCTCTGCGAAAACGGCGCGCGAGCCTCTTCATTGCATCGGAGCCCAGCCATCGGCGAATCCTGCCCTGTCATCATTTCCATAATTCGGTCATTATAAATGTGTGTATTGCTGTGTACGTGTGCCGATTGAGAGTTGTGTGTAATGCGCCCGTGAAGTTACGTGTGTGAGTGTGAGTAATGAGTATGCAAGTGTACCTATGTGTGTGTGTGTAAGAGTATATATACATATATTCTTGTACTATACACATAGGCGCGCAGGAGTTATTTTGAATTTTCGGAAAGAGCGCTAACCTGTCGCTCGAAATAGGCCAAGCTCGCAACAATATACGATTACGCTACTTTATTTACGTGTGCGCGGGTAGTATATATAGTTGTACGTAAGTACCCATGACCCATCGTCTCTTGTTTATTATTTTTCGACCAGCTGTCAATGCGCGGGTGCTTGTGTGTGCGTATAATATCCACTTATAACGACGTAGCGCATAGAGAGGCGTTTAGAGAAACTCGATACTAACCTCGTCTCCTCCACTTCCACCGTCGTATTAATCGCTACCTCCACAGCATTTTCCTATTATCGCACCGAGAGATTTACCACTCTTTTGTGTACACTTGCTATAACTAGAATATATATCTTTATCACCTCAGAGTCTCGCGTGTGCAGTGTAAACTCGTAATATACGCGCGGCTTATCTCGTCTATACGAATTTTCTCCGTGATTGACGTGTGCTTATAACATTCGAGAGCCCGAGTACGATGATTACGTCGATCCTTTTATTACTGGCACTGCACTGGGCAGTGAAAAACTTGAGGTATTTTCGCGTTTTGCAGCCGAATATCACTTGTATATATCGACTCCACTCGCGCTTCTTGGCGAGTGTTGCGGCGCGAGGGCGGAGCGACTGGCTCTCTGTCTCTGTCTCTCTCTTTCTGTCTCTCTTCGAGATTCTGGCCGCCCCCCACGTGCAGCGCAGTATATCTGTTCGACGGGAAAACTGCTGATGCCCGGATAGACGCGAGTTTCACAATGGGTGGAGGGAACATATGGTCCGTGTTTACTTAGAGCCCGATCACGCCGTTGTATATGCCGTCGCCGCGGCTACCGCAGACGTCGCGGAGAACGAAAGTGGGAGGTATATAGAGCGAGAGGCGCGGGCTCAACTTGGCCCACCGTTGACTCGCTGCATAGGTAGGTAGGTTTACGTATACGTACCTGTCGTACGTTCCGCCGAATTGATTTCGAACCTGTTTTCTTTCGAATATGCATCGTCAGGAATATCAGAAGTGGTTTGGTATTGAGTATAGGTACAAAGTAAAAAGAAAGAAAAAAGCTAATTAATCGTTCGAAAGTTTACGTGATCTATTTCACTATTATAAGCTTTTTTCATTCCAAAATTTTTTTTAAATTTTAATTACAGAATGGAATTTCTAGATAAAACAAACGGTGTAAACATGTAGAAGTAAGTAAGGTATAATTATTATCTGCTTATATCTTTAGATTGGTCTTTTGTTTAAACAATTTCGAAATAGACTTTACTAGGTATATCAGCTTATCATTTGTTTTATCATATAAATATATCCTTTCGTAAACTGTTATTGTTTCATACTGGAAATTTCACCCATAAATGTTGAGTATATAAGTTCTAAATTTTTAGTAAGTTTTTCATTTAATATTCATTCGAAATTCACTGTTTTTTAATACAAAATTTGTTGGTCTACTAATAAAAACTTCGATTCTTTAGTAGGATAAAAAAAAGAATAAATGTTTATCGAACTACGCGATTTATAATAAGGATAATATTTATTTCATTTTATATAATTTTCAAGAGATCACATATGTCGATCATTTATTAAAATAATGATGATACCAAAACCTCAAAAAATGTGAGCTGCTAGAAAGCAGACTATATAATTGTCATATAAGTACAATAACGATAATATTACTAAAATTTATTAATGGTGCATATGGAAATTATAATTTGTTCTGCATTATAATTAATTACTGCAGATTAATTACTTTTCAAGCTAAGTTTAATTTCACCTTATTGGTTCTCAGGAGGAAGCCTAAGAAATCCTATGCGATTTAATGCACCAAATGCTTAAGCAAAATTTCGAATGTAAAATGCATTGAACGTAATCTGTTTAGTAAATCTTATAACGAGATTAAAAAGAGCGACATATTTAGATTTTGGTGCTTTTTCATTGTCTAAAACTAAATGAAGTGGATTCGGTGATGGCTCAACCTGAAAATAGAGTTCGTGAGAAAAAAAAATAAAATTCGCCGACTTTTGCCTTCTTCCTAAATATAATCTTCATACATTTTGTAGCATATTTTAACAATGATAAAGAAATAGAATCGAAGCAATGTTTGATGAATTACAAGAAGTCACGTACCTTTGGACTTTTTTTACAAACTTTCTATCTGTTCGCGATGTCATCTCGTTGATTGAACAATGTAATAAAAATTTTGTTACAAAACTTTTACGTATTTGTCCTAGTATTCAGTTTGATAAAGCAGTTGTTGACCTTGACTTCGTCAAATTGTTCGTCATGCTCACCTATACAATTTAATTTGAGTAATGACAGAAAAAGACATGAGTACTTATAGTTGCAAATTATTACGTTTCTCATGTGTTATATGTATTTTTACTATTTTGAAAGTAAAAACGTACTGGCACTGTACACGTAAGTCCTTATAAGAGATAAATACAGTTTGATCAATATATATACACACACACACACACACACACACACACGCACGCACGCACGCACGCACACACACACACACACACACACACACACACACACACACACACACACACACACACAC
>JAYJLV010060909.1:0-17506 GCA_036873485.1 Torymus texanus
ACATATAAAACTAAAAATAAAAAAAATTTTCTAAAGTTTCGTTGCACTCCAACGATGCAAACTTCAAACCCATAAACTTTTTTAATAGAACCTCATTACTAAAAAGGTTGATAAAATAGCACACATTTTATTATATATTTACCTCCTTTACTACTGACACAAATAATTCGTTCTGAATAACATATTACATCCAAAATTCAATACTTAGAAGAAAAAAAATTTATCCAATGCTTGCCTAAACCTCCAGAACGTAGCAAAGAAAATTTTGCGTTTTTTCTCATTGTAATTTTTCCTATCAACCACTATACTAAACGCATACCAACCATTCCTATATAATATACGATATTCTCTCTCGTCCCTGCTTTACCATTCATTTATATAAAAACTTTTCCCAAGGCCATCTCACGTTCCGCCCTTCCCAATACACACGTACCCCACCCCATATATACACACACACACCCATCTTCCAACCCCTTTCGCTCGATGCAACCCCCCCTTCCTCGTTTCATTCCACATAACCCACCTCTCTACATACATATATACCTATATCCTACCGCTATACACAAGCCGCCTCTCTCTCTCTCTCTCTCGTCGTCTCGCGTGGCTCGCGAGCTACGTGCCTGGCTGACGCGGGCGCATGGCGGCAGCGGCGGCGGCGGCCTTTGGGGCGTGGGGGCGCGCCGCTCGCCAGCTATATATTCTTCTCTCTCTCTCTCTCTCTCTCGCTCTCTTGCTCACGCGCGAACGATGCTAGCGACGAAAACCCGGCTGCGTGTGTGCATTGTTGTTCCCCTCCCTCCCTCCCTCCCTCCTTCCTTCCTTCCTTCCTTCCTTCTCTCCCACCCGCGCACGCGTGCATGGGCTAGGCTGCGGCTGCTGCTAGTGCTGCTGTTGCTTATGCTACTGTGTAGACAACGCGTGGGAGAGAGGAAGATAGGTAGAGGTTTTTGAATTTGTAAATGGCTATAGGTGATATTTGGTTTATGTAGTTCAGTCGGACAGATATATATATTTGTTGTAGAAAATATCATGGTAATGGGAACAATACACGTGGTGCATGAGAGAAAGAGAGACATGTAAAATGCATATATTAGTTATGATAATAATCGATATATAGTGTGGTTAGTAGCTACGGGTATAAAGCCGTTTGATTTGTTATATGCACGGTGGTTAAGTTATGACACTTACGAATGAAGTATTGGTACTTTTGAGTATATATAGATAATTATATTGAGAAAATTCATTGAAGGAATTGATGTTTTTATGTTGTGGGACTTTTAAAATTTTTTTATTTTTGTTGAATCTTCTTTCGTTTTCTGAAATTCTTTATAGTGAAAAAATGAATAAAAAATTCGATTGAATAAAAGCTTTTATTTTCTAAGAACCAGATTATCTAACGTGTAAAAATTCTAATTCTTAATTTAACATCTAATTTTATTAATGCGTAAAGTATCGGGTATACAAAGCACGTTTCAAACCAGATTTTAGACAAGATTGAAAGCTTGGGTATATATAACTATATTTCGTGCTGGTAAATTACGAGCTTTCCTTTTCGCATCGCATATACGCATACTCTTGTTATTTTAAACAGTCTGCAGATTTTATCATCAACTTCCTCTTTCACTTGGCAATTTAAAATACATAAAATTTGCAGTGTCATTAAACATTGACCTTGCGAAATATTTACGCGGAATGTAAAAAAAAAAAAAAAACTCAATAGACTGCAGATATTAGTTTTCTGCAAAAAAATGTTGCTGTTGCGAGAATAAGAAATGCGTTATTTGTCTCTAATTTAAAATGTAATTATTGAAATGAAAAATAAATGTGCTGGATGACTAGTAATATTTTCATCAAGATAAAAATATATCTATAATGTTTATAAATTCAGTCGTTTAATAATCTATTACCATAATATTCAATAATTACAATCTAGCATAAAATTATACCACGGTAGTACTAAATAAAGGTAATATTTCTACCAAATTTATTAAACTTCAGCGATTCAAAATTTCCCAACCTCATATCAGCGACTCTTCTTGAAAAAAAAAAAAAAATCCTCGATCACGCGCAGCGACATACAATTCATCAACCCATGAAAACGCCTCATTAAATCATATAAACCTCGCTTGATTTATTTCGATACGTAATATATATACATATACTTTTTGATCAATCGAACTACACCGTTTCGCACAGTGCAACTTTCTAATCACACCGACACAGTGTCGGGGTTGCCGCTATATGCAACGCCAATCGATTTTTCGCAATAATAATGAACGAATTTGTCGCACATATACGTGAGTTTATATATAGTTCTTTTCCGTGTATAACCTATGCGCATGGTTATTTCGCCACTATATAACATTGCAGCAGTAGCGAATGCTGCAGCCGGATACAGCGGGCGAAAATACCCCGAGTGAATCGGGTCATCGGCTTCTGCTGCTGCTACTAAGCGGCGGTGAGATACTGTGTACTATATGCGCATGCGCGCGTGTAAATATAATCGCGAGTGACGGTTCCAGGAGTATATATAAGTATTGTGTACCCTTCTAATCGGGTTGTGACCAAAAAACGTGAACGATGTCTTTCTTTTTTTATGGCCTTCCGGTGTAGTGACAGTTCAGGTGCGTGAGTGGTCAGCGACTGTGTCGGGGTTGGAAGTTATATATGCATTTCTAAGAAATTTTAATGACTATTTTTTTATGTGTAGCGTGTTTTTTTTTATTTTTTTGAAAAAGTAAAGTGGTTATAGTGCGTGTGTGTATATATGTATGCCCACCGTTGTTTTTAATTATAACGAGAATTATTTAATTGTACTATAATGATACTTCATGCTTCTATACGGCATATTTACTGATCAACTATACATATAGCTTTCAATATTTTAAATTATCTTTTCCCAGGAAGTAAATAAAAAGTAAGCAATGAAAACCTTGAAGTAATAAAAATTTTACCGTCATTCTCCATACCGTTCGTAATAATTTCATATCAACATATCCTGCGTTTAATTTTACAGTTACACATGAATCCTATTCATAAAATCAATAACAACTTTAACTATAAAATAACAATTATCATTAAAACCATACACAACGACTTTATAACAATTATTCATTTTGTATTTAATCAAATTATTTTACCCAAAAACCATTCACACGTTACAATAATTTTTTTTCTCCTCCATATTAAACCCTAATATACCTCGTCTCATTAGCTTCACGCTCTCCTCACATCTATATACGACTGAAATCAATCGATCTCAGCATACAGATCGCTTCCTTCACCTTCTCCTCGCTAAAAAAAAAAAGAAAAACAAATCGAACACGCAGAGAACATACCGAATAAAAACGAATACGCATATACAACCAAGCTGCGTCGGAATATTGAGAGAAAGAGAGAGAGAGAGAGAGAACAATACCCATGGGTAGAGAACAACAAGACGAAGATGAAAAGAGTGAGCGAGCGGAAGAAAACGCAAACACAGAGAGCGAGCGAGCGACTTTCCGCTCTGGGAGCGAAGGAAAAAAATATCGATTTCCGGCTGCTGTGGTGTGCAGTAGTATAGTAGCAGTAGCAGCCCTCCGTCTCTGTCGCTCTCTCGCTCATTGACCCAGATGGAAAAGGAACGGAAGGAGAGAGAAGGGGAGAGAGTCTCTTTTGAGAGAAGAGGTCGTCTCTCTCTCTCTCTCTCTCTCTCTCTCTCTTGTGTGCACCTTCTCACGAGAACGGCTCTTCCGCAATCGCCCTCTGCGCACGTTTCTCTCTCTTCTTCACTCGGTCTCGAGCGATCACGTTTCTTTCTTCTTCTTCTTCTTCTTTCGCCTCCGCGTCACCATTCTTGCTTCTTCTTCTTTTTTTTCTGTTCACCGTGATTTTTCTTTCTCGTTTTTTTTTCTTCGATGTACTATTGCTGCTGGGTTTGACGGTTGATTGACGAAGTGTTTGTGCGCTGTAAACGATCTGGGGGATAAATTCACGGCGGGGGAGGTCGTTTGCTACGAGTTTTTTTTTTGTCGTCGCATTCTTATATGGCTCGTTGTCTTTGTGTTTTATAGTCGAACATCGGTGCTTTGAACAATCATTGGGTTCCGAAATTGCAGGCTATGTTAAATTAGGTGGAAACAGCTGGTGGGGTTTTTTTTCGGTTAACCAAGATCGCAAAAAATAAATACGTGGATTGAGAAGATTGTCAATAGAAAAATAGTATATTTTAGTTTTGGAGTATCAAAAAGATTTTCAAAGATATTTTTTGCGAAACCAAATACAATTTTTTGTGTATTCTATTGCTGACAGAAAGCCAAAATTTCACCTCTAATAATACATGTTAAATTTCACATCTTTGTGTGAATTCCAACTTCATCGGAACCGAAGAATCAACGTAACGTAACCCCCATATTTAAGAATCTTTCACTTCACATTCTTCCCTGTTACTCATCCACTGTACTTGATGTTCACTTCGTCATCGACTTGCACCGTAGCACCGCATGTATTCTACCTTAAATCAAATAAATTTTGAGATCTCACGTTCACTATCCCACACTTCTTCTTCCCCGTTTCATTATACGTTTCACTCTTTCGCAATCCCGCCAACTCCAACCCCTTGACGACTCGTCGCCCACTTAAACCGAAAGAGAG
This sequence comes from Torymus texanus, assembly GCA_036873485.1. NCBI lineage: Eukaryota > Metazoa > Arthropoda > Insecta > Hymenoptera > Torymidae > Torymus > Torymus texanus. Next base: position 4,636 of record JAYJLV010060909.1, read on the forward strand.
CGAGAGATAAAGAGAGAGAGAGAGAGAGAGAGAGAGAAAGCTCTTACAGAAAAAACATCCCCTCGGTTTTTCCATTTTGCCGCTACTACACTTCTGACGTCGCACCTGCAACGTGCAAGATTGGGGACAACATGCGTGTGTGTGTGTGTGTTTGGGTCGGAGAAAAACTGTGTCAAAGGCGCAGAAAGCGAGATAAAAAGTTAAGTGAGAAGAGAATAATAGTAGTCGAAGAGGAGGGGAATGTTTTGACAGCTATTTGATGGGTAAAATAAGGCGTTTAGTTTGATGGAGAATTTCGATTTTATTTGACCGTAAGAGAAGGGACCGTAAAATACATTATAAAATTGTGAGGTACTGAGTTATCGATATTTAATTCCATTTATATTCAACACGGCATGGTTTCTTTATAGCTTTACTTTTAGTTAATCCAATAACCCTGCCACGATTCCGTTACACTAACGAATCATAAGCTTGGCAGTAACCCCAGGTATTATCTTTGAACCATCGCGAGCAATCAGCATAACTAAACAACAACAACAACAACAGCACGTCCACAATCAACATACCTGCATCCTAAACCTACACGACGAAGGTAGCATCGTTGATTAATTTACCTACAAAGCAGCTTCATATTCCATCTATATACACTATAAGACACCTGTTTTTTTCTCTCTCTTTCTCTCTCTGCAAAGAACACGAGAGAAGTTTATTTTGGCAACGCCGGCAAAGTCTGTCGGCAAACACAACAACAGAGAGAGAGAGAGAGAGAGAGAGAGAGAGCAAGCAAGCAAGCGCATGCCGACGTCGCCGCGCGTCGCTGAAACTAGAGCAGGTGGCTCGATACTCGTGCCCCACGTCGCCGCCACTGCCGTTGATATCGCGAGCGAAAAATGTGGGACTTGGCGCAGCTATCGTGTATGTGTGTATGCGCGTGATGCGCTGTGTGAAGTTATCTAACGCAAACGTAACGCAACAACGATGAGAAGAATGTATGTAGATGTGTGTATATATATATATATATATATATATACTGTTGTTCCAGTCGTTGTCGGATAAAACACAATTGCGATATTATAAATGGAGAAAAATGATGTAGTAAAAATTACTATTTTTGATAGTAGCTGTGGGACAGATTCAAATTTTCATGAAAATTACTACAATTTGTACTAAAAATTTCTATTTTTATTGTAAAAATTATAAAGTAACTACTTAGAAATTTTTACTATATACTGTATATAGTAATTTTTATGTGAAAATTAGTCTGTCCCTCCGCTACTATATCAAAAATAGTAATTTTTCCTACATCAATAGTAATTTTTATTCGTATATATTATATTGTCGTGATCTCGTTTTCGAAGAGACACTGCGTCAATCTCCACGGTTTCGTTCTTCAGTGAATGTAAAAAGCATTTTTCCTGCTGGAAATAATAATTTTTTAACTTTTCTATTGATAAAATATTGCCATATGAGGGTTCATTGATATGTCGGTATACGTATTAATATATCAACTATTGCTATGTGCGGTCGCGACTCTTGGCCTATAATGCGCGCGCCTGCATATCATTCATTTGGCGAACGCACATTGATTGCTGATAATAATGATGATGATAACGTTTATGAGAATGAAGAGAACTAGTTACCCTATACTGAATCTTCTGAACTTATACTATAATCTTTAATACTTACATTCGAAATACCTATAGATTCTCTCTAGACGAGTACCGAAAAAAAAAATATATACACCCGCACCGTACCGACATATTACGCGTTTGCTCTCCTAGACCTAGACGAGATTACATCCAACGCGTGGTGTGCGCTTGTTTTATATGGAAGTCGAGCCGCGGGTCAATGTAAAATATGCCGTGCACCGATGCACGTGCGCTGTGCAGTTTGTTATATATATATGTATATATGTGTGTGCATACAAGTATGCAGTAGCAGTAGCAGTAGCAGCAGCGTGACCCAGATCCACCAATCGATACTCCCTGGCCCAGATACGACGACGCTGCTTCCTCGGATTTGCTGTTGCAGCTCGCCAAGCGACACGTTGTGTGTGTGTGTGTTTTTTTTTCTCACTCTCTCGGTCGTGTGTATGCGTGCGAGAGAGTTTTATGTCATTCCGCGGCAATAGCAACTTGCCCTTTCATTCAGCTTTATCGATCTCTCCTCACTCTACGACTCTCCCATGACTCGGTTCATTAAGAAAGGATTTCATTGATCGGGTTCTGGTTTTTGTAGAAAAGTTTAGTATTTAATCGAAATGTTTCTGTTGGGTTTTACAACGGCGTTGTAAAATATTATAAGTGTAACTGAATTTGAGGTAAAATACAGTGAAATGGAATTTATTTTATGTTACAATTCAGAATATCGAAAAAAAATCTTAAATTGTTAGATATCCGCTTGATTTTCGGATTAGTTCTGTTTTAAATACAATGAGAAATATTGACGGTATTTTTGAGCATAAAAATTTAATATTCTTTTAATGCAACTGAATATTTTCTATTCTTGATCTTATCTAAGGTAATTTAAATTGAAATTGCTTTTGAAAGAAAAGTCAATATTATGTAGTAACAATAATAACTTAAACGTTGTTTTAATGATTCTTAACACTTATAATTATACATTATTATGCTCATCTAATTATTATGAAATCAATAAATAGTATTTGTACTCATAAAAAAAAATTTCTTAATTACTCTCAGTACAAAGGTGATAGTTGCAATACAAACATTGTCAGCTCCTTTCAAATAAAATCGTACATAATGCTTCTTAATAATTTTGTAATAATAATTTTATTCAGAGTATTAGAAGGAGTAGAAGAAGCTCATTTTCTTAAAAACTATTCAAGTTTAGATTCGTTTGAAGTTCTAGCAAATCAAGTTGTATTACGTATGGAAATGAAAAGATTTATTTTTTTAACAAATTATCAAAATTTTACCCATGATAATCTTCTGGTGAATAAAATCCTTGAAAAGTTTGAAATTAATATTTCTGGTTTTATGCTCAGTTACAAGAAAGGTGAGTTAGTTAATAAAAATTTGCTTCAGAGATTTGTGAATTTCACCACAGGTCAGGAAAAGACTTTACATATTGTAACTGATTCGAGTGTCAATAAAGCATCTTTACTTTTTTTACGCAATAATTTGATAAACTTAATGGAACAATATCCATCAATTTGTCAATCTTATATCATGGTCATAGTATTTCAAAATTTCAAGGCTTTTGAAATTCAATCAGTCCTTCAAGAAGTTTGGAAACTAAAAATTCTACAATTGACTATTCTGGAATTAGTCAGAACAGAGATGTGTCCAACAGATATTATTATTAACATTTATAATCCTTTCACGAAGATATTTACAAGGAATTGCTGGTCGTCAGAAATAGATGTGTTTCCAAATAAATTAAAAAATTTAAACGGATACTATCTTACAATTGCTATGGCTCATTTGCCACCAATAGTAAATATCCAATTGGATCCGAAAACAAATTCATCCGTAGTCACTGGATCTCATTACAGCGTAGTAAAGATTATGGCGCAAAATATGAATTTTCGGATAAGGCTTATACCATTGTTTATAGATAACACTAATCTACCATTAGTATATCAAGTAATACAGGACATTCACATGGGTCTCATAGATTTTGTAGGAAACTTGATTATTTACATTCCAAGTCTGAAATTTAGCACACGTACCACAGTTATGGTAGACTTAGATGAACTTGTCATTCTTATTCCTGTCATTACAGGACCTCGAACTATGGTTATATTTTTACATATTTCTGGTATTATAGTATTTATCGTTACAGTATTGATTACTGGTCTGTTTTTAAAAAAGTTTCTTATGTTTAATGCGTATTATTGGGATTATATTAAAATATTAGGTATGATTTTGAATTCACCACCTCCACAAAGTCCAGCAAAAACTTCAGAAAGAATTATGTATGCTTTTATTTTATCTTTATCATTTACTTATTCTACTTCTTTTCTCAAAAGTCTTACCAGTTATGAATTAACTAGAGGAGATGCACTTGAGTTACATACATTAGAGGATCTTAATAAGTCAAATTTTCCACCAGCAGGACATCCTGTTTTTAAAAGTGTAGCATTCGATATGAATAGTCAAATTGGACGTGATTTGGAAAGAAAAACAGTTGACGGTGGCTATGAAGAATGTATTGTCATGATGTTAAAGTATAAAAATATGAGTTGCATTATTTTTAAATCAGTAGCAATTTCGAAACTTGCCAACACTGAGAATATAAAATCGTCGATGAAACTTCTTAGTAAGTCTTTATGGACGGCCGGTACAACGATGTACGTGGATCCTAGATCACCATATGTTAAAAAATTTGATAAAATACTAATGAGAATAGCAGCAGCTGGTTTATTGTGTGAAGTAGGAGCAACCCAAGTACAAAATAAAGGCAATGAAGATAAAGGTTCTAAAGACGACTTGAAGACAAATTTGGCTATTATATCAATTGGTTTGTTGATTGCGTTTATTATATTTATTGGAGAAATCATGTTGCATCGGTATAATGTGCAAAATTCTACAAAATCAATAGTCTTCAAGCCAAAAATACAAATTTATTATTTCTTAAACAAAATTAAAAAATCCTTTCTAAAATAATAGTTTGTATAATTAGAAGAATTCGATAAATATGTTGAAGATTACCTACTAGCAATGAGAATTGCTATTTAGTGTAATTTTCTCTTTTACATAAATATAACAAATTTTATTATAAAAAGAAAAGCAGTAGATTGGAAATCGTAAAGATTATGCATTATGTTTGAAATAGAGATAATGTTGTAGTTGTATATTTGATTTAAAGGTGTACACATTAAATGGTTGTAACATTATTACTTGTATTGCATCGTATTTACTGTAAAAAAAAATTTGAAATGCTCACAGAAAGACTTTGTCTAGAAATTCCGTGATGGCAGTAACTGACATGGTATTATTTGTCTGTATAAATGAAATGCTTGTTGATTGTAAGTAATTCGAAATCTAAAAACAAAAAATAGAATTATACTACGGATTTTCTCTGAATATTTGTATTTCATTATGGTTTATTTTAAATGTATAAAAGTTTAATAAATCCACAACAAATTCTTTTAAACTCAAACACAAACATTTTCTGTTCCGGACTTCCGACAGCTTTGGAAAAAAAATGTAACTATTAATAGAAGTACAAAATATTACCAAATTACCATACTTTGTAAGAAATTTACTTACACTAAGAAAAAGTTTTGATTGATTTAAACCCATATTTGCATACGTACAATTAAATAATTTTATTGGAACAATATTAGATGTAGGTTTGTAAGAAAATTTTCTTTGTAATTTTTACTGAAATTTTTTTCAATGTGGTATCTATTTTTCGGATGCTGTGATTTTGTAAAAAAACGTTGAACATTTTTTATAAATATATTCATTATGTAATTCAGCGTGCGATAATAAAATCTATAGTATTTCCTCTTCTTGGATGTTTGTATATATTTTTCATTATTGCCTGGCCTCCTATTTGCTCTATACCCATACAGAACATAAATGACATCGCTTCCCACTGTCAAAACTTGATCAATACTGATTATTTTACCTAGTAAGTTTATTCACCTTTTTCACATGTTTACCTCAGCTTCTTGGGGAAAACAATCTTTGTATATATATTTAACATACGTATTGTAATTATAATTTACCTGAAAAAATCAATCTCCCAACACCTCTACAAAAGATATCCACTATCGTACTGAAACTGCAGATGACAGCAGATTATCTCGTAGCTTTAAAGTGGCTTCCGGTGTGGTGGCGCATATTAAATCGGGGCCTCAGTATTTTAATTGTATTATTTATCTCCGAATTATTTTAGAAAATTTTAAAAAATCCGAGTTAAAAAAAGATGAAAAAACCTCGGGAATCTTATTACTTACGTTTTTGTTTACTCTCCATGCGCATGCGCAGAAACACATTTACAACGTTTATCTCTATAATATCTTTTTAATTTTGTCGTCAACTTATATGTATAATAGCAGCATTAAAACCTTCATTAAAGAAAAAAAATCTTCAATTTGATATCTTACTTGATAAAAGCTACCTATTTAAACTGAAATAAATACAAAATGAATATCCGTTCCCTTAACGTTACATGTTAAAAGAAACATTTTACAACCCGCTAATTTTCTCTAATGTTTGTCCGTTAACCTTACATTCTCCTTACCCAAATGACCTGTTCATTACTAAAACAATACCTGTCTAAAGTTTCAGATAAGACGCGACCTCAAGCCGCCCACCATAATTACAGCCAAACTCTCTGCTCCCTTCCACACATTGTACAACCTTCTTCTCCATCTCGCATGTCCGCATTGCATGCACTTGCACCTTATCAACCCAGCTTCTCTCTCTCTTTCTCTCTCTCTCTCTGCCGCAATGATCAGCGCGTTACGTGTATTCTCCCCACTTCCACCTCCTCCTTACGCGTCTTCCCGTTTCACTTTGCGCGTCGCCAAAGGTCGTTGCTTTGCCACATCGTCGTCGTCGTCGTCGTCGTCGTTACTCTCTCTCTCTCTTTCACTCTTTCGCTCGCGTTCATATATATGCTCTCTCGCGCAGTGCCGAGGTCATGGTCAGTCGCTCGCTCGCTTGCTTGCTTGCGCGCGCAGAGCTGAAACCGAGAGTCAACAAACTCTGTGCGCGGGCGGTACACACATACATAGTGTATTTTACGTCGACTACGTATATATATGTGCAACGGTGGCAACGCAGGGACAGTGACCTCACCCGCACTGCGGACCGGAAGGGTCTTGGGTTGTTTAGAGGTGGTAGCAGTGTTGGATGAGTTCTGTGCACTAATATAATTGCAGTGGCGTCTGTGATTGAGAAATATATAACAAATGAGTTCGCAATTTAGAGGCAATTAATATCGTGGAAAGTTTATGATAATATTGGTAGTATTAGTAATTTTATTTCATAAGGATGGGATTATTTTCAGATTAAAGTTTTTATAATTTATTAAAAGTCTGAGGAGGTTGTTAAAAAAAAAAAAGAATTAAAATTACTTGTCCGGCAAAGGTTGATTCACATAAATTTACGTTGATAACATTGTCTGCAAAAATTTTCAAGGTTTATACAATTTTGGTGAAATACAAATGATTCGCTGTTTGTAAAGAGACAAGTGAAGCCAAAAGTCTTTGTTAAATCTCGCAACTTTCATTAAATGCTATATCATTTACTTATCCAAGACAGAGACTAAATCCTCGCCAAGAACAAAAAAAAATAATCTCCCAATCGTTCCTTTGTAATATTGCCTGCTCAAATCCATTGTAGTAAATAGTATTTTTAATGTTGACACTGATACGCAGACATAATTTACAACGTGAAAGCATCCAAATGATTTGAAATTAAAATCAGCTGATTATTCATTTAGCCGCATGCTGGATTTAAATCCTGCTTATATATACCAAGCTATTATAAAAGCTATCCATATTAAAAGACCTCGTACCAAAATACATTTATATAATCCATTCCCAAATTATCCACGCATTCTAATAATGAGAATTTCAAGAAAACCAGTTCCCAATCCTCATCCACCTCTCTTATCCTTCACGTCTGCCAAACCGCATTCCTAGCAATATTTCTGTTTCTTCCAAAAATTCTTCGCGCATCTATACTACATATCGAATCGTCACCTTATCATCCTACTCCTCAGCTCACACTTACAATCACTCGCCAACGACTCTCTATCTCTGTTCCTCTTTGTTATTCGCCAAAACCTAATCCACATATACTCTCGCGCACTCGTTATTTATAACCGCGGTTATAATGCAAGTTCACCTGCGTTACGATCGAGCTACATATATACGTGCGTGCGTGCGCTCCGGTTTCCGGTCTCTCTCTCGGTGATGCATGAGAATAGTCGTTACGTAAGCTGGGTCAGGAGCGCGATTTTAATTGTCGTCTATAGTAGCTCGGTACACAAGCCACGCGGTGGCGTCGAGGTCGCGTGCGTGAGTGTGCGCGATGCGAATGATATATAACGCACTTGAGTCGCGAGTTGTATTGTTCGATTTGTTTTTCTTTTTTTTTTTATGGTAATACGATGATAGGAATTGAAATCTTTTGTAGTGGTGGAAATGAGAAGGTAGGGAAAAATGTGGTTCGAAGGTTCTGTGCGAATTTTTGGTCTTGGATGTGTTACTTAGCTAAGGTTTCGTTTTGATGCTATTGTATGAAAACTTTTTACAGTCTTATATCAAAAAATCAGTTGCTTAGATACTTCTTGAAATTTCGATCACACGTTTAATTTGCTGAATTCTATTAATGTGTGAGATTTTAGATAGACGGAACATGCCGATTTTAAGATATACAGGATCAAACTTAGGTTTTTTAACATGGAAAACATAGAAACAACTATCTAAAAAACAGCATTGAGATCATAAGAAAAAACTGACCTATCATTCGTCACGATAGTTGAAAACTTGTAAACAAAATTCAAAGTTATGACACGTACAATTTTGGAGAAAGGTAGTGTAAACTTTCCACCTGCATAAATTATTTGAGAAGAACAGGTTTGAGAGAAGAATGCATAAAGATAAATGTATTTTTCATGTAACTCTACGTGTATGTATAATATATTATTGTGAACTCAGATTCTCCGATATACATGTGCTACTATTTTTTTATTCTATTGCATATTAACTGTAATAGAAAGCAGTTTGAGGTATTACAGGCAAGACCCAGAGAATGCAACACCCTTAAAATAAAACAAAAAATAAAAAATAGGCTAAATTCATGCTTGCATTGTAAAGGTTCATTTTTTATAACAAATACAAACAATTCAGTGATAAGACTACAAACTAATTTTTTTTTTATGATACGTATTATACAAAATTCCATGGCAGAACTTTTTGCAATCTCCATCTCTCTTCACAAATCATCCCACATCATGAAACTCGAGGTCGCACTCAAGACCTCTTCATACCTCTCTCGTCAATTTGCCAGGAAGAAAAAGCACCTCAGGCGGAAATTGCAGGAATTATCGGCAGGCTTCGTGCGGGTAATCGCACCCGCACGCATCTCTTTCTCGGATCGCTACCAAGAAACTCGTTCTACGCGCAAATTGTGTGTATATATCTATATATACACCTACGACTGAGCATCTTCACACACGCATATACAAAGAGAGTCCAGGTGAAGGGATGAGTGATTGCCTAATGCGAAGTGTGGAGAGATGTAGGAAGTTATGTTCCTCGCAGAGAAGCTATATAGACGTCCGTATATATACTTATCTGATGTTTTTTTTTTCATGATTCGCTAACCGCTTGGCTTCTGTTTGCTGTACTGCAAGGTCGTGGATGAAAGAGAGAGAGAGAGAGAGAACGAAGGTCGCGCGAGTGGAAATGAGGTTCGGAAATGCAATTGTAGTTGAATGAGAGGTAGAGCGAGGTAAAAATGAATAAATGAGGGAATTGTGTTGATGAGTTTGCGGGTTTGATGCGATATCTTTATCGAAAATAATGACTGAAGGATTGGGATACGATATTTGTCAAATGTTTGAATTAAATATTTGTCATTTTTTTTTTCAATAATGTGGGATTCCCGTTATCGTATTTATTCCTATTTTTAAACCTTATTTTTTATTTACCTTCGAAAGACAAATGTGATGAAATTAAAAACAATTTTCTTTACAAAATGTTTGTATGATTTTTTGGTATGATTTTACCGAAAACCGAAAAATTTGTTTTGAGAATTGTATATTACAGTTAAGAAAACACGTTAACTTTCCTTTAAAACATGTTTAAAGTCAATCATTTTTTGTAATATATTTAATGAGATAAAATTTATAAGTTATGTACATATAAATTCCCGCATTTCTGTGTATTTATTTTAATAAAGCAAATAACTTGGATTACAGAGTTCATGGTCAATTCAATGCCCCAATGAGTAATGATCAATATTTAAAGACTGATAAAAATCACTTTCGTCGATATTCAGATTAACCCTTTCCATATCAATGGTATAAACATAAAACTGCACATTCGGAATGCATCATTTTATCATGATTAAAATCAATTAATTCCGCGAGCACAACCATCATAAAACGTTTTGTCTTTCTTTAATCGCGAGTTTTTCATCTCCCGGCGGGTTAAAGTAATCTTGTGATAATATTTCATGCGTATCATAAAATATGTATATCGAAGCACGTCGAGCACATATTTAAATGCATTGTAAGAGTTCGTTGTTGTATGAATTAACAGTATGTAGGAATGAATGAATGTTAATTCGCGTCATGAGCAGTAATATGTTAAAACATTCTATTTCATGCGTATTTCTGATAACTGACATGTGAAATTTGAAAAAGTTATTTTTACAGTGATAACCAGGTCTCGATTTTTTTTTCATGAAGTTATATCAAAGTTACACGATCTCTATATAAACGCAATACCTTTCGTTAAATCTTATATAAATTAATTATTAATATTATGTTTTTCTTTGTTTGCAGGTGAGTTTGACAAATCAGCATTTCATTGCATAGTCCTCGTACCGTAAGTTTAATCGTATACAAAATTACTATTAATTTATTTTAATGAAATCATGATTATCAAAGTTTATTTTATATTAGAATTCAGTATATTGTTAGTTTATTAATTATATACTTATCAATAATATTGTATAGTAGTTAATTTTCAGAGCAAATTATCAGTTTATTCTGTGATTTGAATAATTAATTTTCACGCATTAAATAGAAAATTACATTGACCTAATTTCTGTTAATTATTTATTTGAATACAAATATTTACTAATTAATTATTTAAATAAATGTATCCGTCTATATATTAATCGAAAAATTTTTTTTATCCTATTTCATAATTTATTCAAGTAATCTTTTTGCACCGGAAACTTACCAACCTCTGGAGCCATAATTCCCTGCCGAAAGTAAATTAGAACAAAATTAATTCTATGCAAATTAAATTTGAATTACGTTCATGCAACGAGACAAAGTCAAACTTCTCAATGCAAGATAAGCCATTTTAAAGAATGTTTCGTAAACCTTTTGCAAAATTTTCATCAATTAAGTTTTTAAGTTTTAAGTACAATTACAAAAAGAGAAAATAAAACGAAAAAAAAAAAATTTCATTTTCAGAATTGAAAAATGTTGATTCCTTTCAAACTAATGAAGTTAGTGTAAAAGTAATGAAAATGCATTTTTAAACCACTATAATGCGTAGTTTGAATCAATATTTTTAATCCAAAAAAAAGTGAATGACTACTCATTTTCTTTAGTTTTATTTTCTAATTTTTGTAATTGTATTAAAAAATTTCTAAGACTAAATAATTATTGTTTCCAAAACAAAAGCTTTTTAAAAATTTTTTAAACTAAAACTAAAACTGGCCAGTATTTGCATTTTCTTTTTTTGAGTTTTAGACTCTAAAATTGAGACTTTTTCATATATCTACAGCCACAAATATATCCCAAAATTTTAGTCGAACCCCTAATTCGGATTGCGGACACTCTCCTAGCGAAAAGAGATTTAATAGTGCAAAAGAATAATTGCCTCGTTTTCTTTCTCCCAACGACTAGTGTTGAGATTTGAACTACCGTCATCCCATGACCTTAAGAGAGTGAGTGCAAATATTTTATGCTTTTCCGAAGCTATTACCAACGTGATTAGAAATCCTCGCCACGCCTGTCGATTCGAAGTAGTTTCGTTATTACAAAAATGACTTGATTGAATAATTTTTATATACACAAATTTTTAGCCTATAACTATACGTATACGTATAGTACGTATACATTATAATGTTACAAAAAAGTAAAAATTAAAAAATTGCTGTATCTGAATAAGATAGGTCATATACAATGTAAATATAATATAAGGTAGTATATTTCTATTTATTTTGTGTACGTACTTTTATCTGCAGCAGACTTTAGTTTGAAAATTGCCCTCATCAGTAGAGGATATTTTAAAAACCATATATCGAATTTAGCGAACAAATAAAAAAGAATTTACAGCGCAGGAAAAATTACATTTGTTTATGTGGGACTTTATTGAAATTACTAAAATTATTTTTACAACGCATTCCAACATATTCCAATAGCTTAACTAGACATTTTATGTCTACCCAATTATTACTTTCTCTGCGTTCGAACAGTCCAACAACTATGAAAATGTTGTTTCAATATTCTGACTTAGAAGTCTTTGTTTAGTCATACAAACAAATGAAGAATTAATCAGAAAGTTTGCTGTAGATACAACTTTATTGATAGATTTGTATACACCTTTTTATCTATTTGAGATGAAGCATAGCAGTGTTATAAATGAATATAAACGGATTCAACATTTTTACCAATTGAATGAAACCACTATTAGTTGAAATAATTATCTTGCTTCTAATGTGGTGATAGATGCGTCTAATATAAAAATTTTTTCGTTAATATTGGACGTAATAAAAAATTCTATTTGGTGGAATAACGCAGCATATTATTTTATTCTTAATACAGATGTAAATAGTTGTCAGATGGCAACTTTTTTTTCCGTAGAATTTGGGATTATAAAGTTTTATCAGCAATATATTTCTGCAGAAATTCCAATGGCGAGGTATTTTTTTATAATTTTAATCCTTATGCAAATTTAGCCTCAAAATATTGATGATATTTCTATACCGTAGCGATCGAAACAATCGAAGATTTGATTAGATTTAATTTCACAATTACAGGTTATCCAAGCTACAAACGTATGATATTTTCGGATATCATCCACGAAAAGTTTCATAAGCAAGAAAATATCAGTGAATGCCTTAAGGCCATGTGATACCTAAAATCAGCCGACTTTTATTATTTTATAAATTAACATTGAAGCGTTTATTTAGAA
>JAYJLV010060919.1:0-17503 GCA_036873485.1 Torymus texanus
ATCTTTTTTTAATCCTCGTGCGCTCCAGAAAGCGCAGATTCGTAATCTCGGCAGATGTGGCGAAAATGTACCGCCAACTTAATATAAAGGCAGAACAGCGAGCATCTCAGCGCATTTTATGGCGTGAGGATCCCTCGCTACCAGTGAAGCACTTCATGCTCAATATACTGGCGTATGGCAATAAATCGGCCGCATACCTGTCCAGCCGATGTCTTAAGGAGATAGGTAATAACCATATAAAGGAATTCCCTCTCGCATGCCATGCCATACTCGAGGATTTCTACGTTCACGATCTTTTTTTCCGGGAATGATACTCTCGAGGGCGCAATCCAACTACGAAAAGAGCTCACCATGCTGCTGGCTACTGCAGGAATGGAGCTTAGAAAGTGGGCCTCAAATGATCCGCGAATTTTAGCTGAGGATGGAAGCGAATGTGACGCAGTTACGCTTCAGCAAAGGGACAAGGACCCAAAGACTCTCGGGCTTATTTGGGAGCCTAATAATGACACCTTAAAATACAAGGTGAATTACATCGAGCAAAAGAAAATCACTAAGCGAACAATTTTATCCATCATTGCTCAGATTTATGATCCACTTGGAGTCTTAATATCGCTTCGTGGGTGGAAGTTTATGAGCAATTAATGCAAGTTAATAATATTGAAATTCCTCGACTTGCAGTAGCACCTGATTCAACCGAAATAGAGTTACATGGCTTTTGCGACGCATCAGAAAGAGCATACGGTGCATGTATGTACCTCCGCTCAAAAACATATAACGGAACTTATTTCGTTCAATTATTATGCGCAAAATCAAGAGTTGTGCCATTAAAAAATCTAACGCTACCGAGACTCGAATTATTATTTGCTTACTACTATGCTTACCAGTGGACTGCATTGATACAGTACCTAAACCTGAAGGTATAACACGATGAGCGGAATATAAGCTGACACGACTATTTAAATTTTTAGGCGAAGAAGTACACAAAGAAGTTAGAATATCTATGGCCGTGAAAGGTTTTAAGGGCTTAAGCAAGGATGATCATACCATGGAGAAGCCGCGAAATGACAAACCGCATCCAAGCAAGGCTATACCTAGTGCTACTGGCCTTTTGACAACAAAAGCGATGAAGGTTTGTATATTTTGTGAGCGGGGCGATCACTACAGTGCAAGTTGTATAGAAGCTAGGAAAATGACATTACAGCAAAGAGTAGATTGCATTAAGAAAAAACGTACTTGTTTTTGTTGTTTAAATATTGGGCATGCTTCTAAAACATGCTGAATACCTATAAAATGTGACTTGTGCTCACGCCGACACGTAAGCTTGATATGTCCCGATACTGAAAAATGCGATAATGATAAGAAATCGAACACAGTAAGTTCACAAAGTTGTGATATGGCTAGTATGAGTGACGACCCGGAAGTTTTTATGATGACTTTAAAGGTGAAATTAGTTAATGGTTCACGTGCAATCACTGTTCGTGCACTTATACATATCATAAAAATCGTGTATTTCAAAGAAAGCAGCGGTGGAGCTTGATTATAACGCAAAGGGTAAACAAGATATGCAGCATTTAATTTTACTGGTGAAAAGTTAACTATCGTGAAACACAACAAGTACAAGATTTATGTGGAAAGTCTAGACGAGACCTTTTCGTGCAATTTCGACCTTGACAAAATTTGTGATCCATAGGAAATGGTATTTGGTGTAAAGAACTTAATAAACTCAATGTTAAACTAACAATAAGTGACGTGAATAGCTACGGAGACTCCGTGTCAGTGCTCATAGGAATTGATGTAGCGGGAAAATTATTAACTGGGCGACAACATGTGTTAGACTGCGGTTTGGTAGCGGTCGAGACACGCTTAGGATGGACGCTATCAGGTAAAGTCCCCAACACAGGACAACGTAGTAATGTTGCAGTCATCACAATATCTATGTATGTAACAAGCGATAATATTAAAGATTTGTGGTCGCTTGTGGTGGATTGATAATCATTCAGCACTAAAGGATAATCAGACAATGGCTATACAAAGGCTGCAATCTACAGTGAAGAAGGTTAAAGGTAGGTCCCTTTATGACAACTACGATGCCGTATTTAAGGAATGGCTCGCTGAAGGGATTATCGAACTGGTACCTGAAGAGGAGAAGAAAGCGTGGGGACATTACTTGCCGCATCGACCAGTAATAAAAGAAAACAGCACGACGAAAATTAGACCTGTTTTCGATGCGTCGGCTAAAGATCAGCGAACCCCAGCCCTCAATGAGTGTTTGCAGAATGGTCCCAACCTCATCGAGTACATCTCTTCAATTTTATTGCGGTTTAGAGAAGGTAAGATAGGCGTTGTTTCTGATACAAAGAAAGCGTTTCTACAAATAAGCATGCACCCGCAAGATCGAGATTTCTTACGTTTTTTATGGTCGGACAAAGACGATAATATTGTAATTTTTAGACATTTATAGAGTTGTATTCGGTGTTTGTAGTAGTCCGTTTATTCTAGGAGCCATTATAAAATTACATTTAGAAAAAATATTAGAAGCATTGGATAATGATTGCAAACCTAATTTTGTAAAAGAAAATATTATTAAACTTTTACGTAGTTTTTATGTTGATAATTACGTTACTAGTGTAGACTCCGTAGAAAATCTTAATAAATTTATATATGATGCAAGAACAGCGATGGCGTCAACGAGTTTTGACCTGCGAGGGTGGGAGTATACCCATGATGACTCTTACCATGAACCGACCCCAGTTTTGGGCATAAAATGGGATAAGCGGTCGGACACATTATTTATAGCACCATTCGATATCGGAAAATTTAAAGAAGAAAAAATTACAAAGAGAAATATTTTATCAGTTGCGCATCGCGTATTTGACCCTTTAGGTTTTGTTTGCCCAATAACCCTCATGTCTAGAATTTTATTACAAGAAACTTGGGCGGAAAATCTATCGTGGGGTGATGAAGTAAGCGAGCAAATTAAAATTAGATTTATTAATTGGATAAAAGAGTTAGACAATATTAGTGAAATAAAATTAGAGCTGCTCGCGGCAACTATTGGCGTCCGTTTAACAACTAAGATCGTGGAGGCATTAAATTTGAAGAATGTTGAATTTTATTATCGGTCTGACTCCTCCACAGTCTTAGCTTGGATTCGTAAGGAGAGTAATTAGGGTACCTATGTTGCAAATAGGATAAAAGAAATCAGAGAGTTAACAGATCCTACCCAGTGGAAGCATGTACCTGGTCACCTTAACCCGGCTGATTTACCTTCAAGAGGTTGTTCAGTCAGTCAGTTGTTGGCTTCCAAATGGTGGGAGGGCCCTGCTTGGTTACGACAGGTAAAGGAAAATTGGCCTGATCATACGCCGGAAACTGATGAGAGCGAAGTAAATAACGAGTCAAAAAAAACTGAAGTGCTTACGCTCGAAAAGTGCGCTTCTCTCATTTCCACAGCTAGAAACAAACGCGATGATAGTTTTACTCCCTTTCATAAATATTACAGTTACGGGAAAGTTATTCGAGTCACCGCATGGTTGCGTCGCTTTATTTTTAACTGTAAGGAAAATGCGGTGTACGAAAAAAGGGAGAATTGATCATTTCCGAAATCAATGCAGCCTAGTTATATCTAATTAAACATATACAAGAGGAAAGTTTCGTGAATGATAACGATGAACGAATTAAACATTTTAACCCTTTCAAAGATGAGGACGGCCTCTTACGCATTAAAATAAAAATTGATTTGAGAGAGGATACTTTTAACTTCAGGTGTCCTATTTTACTGCCCAACAAACATTATATTGTTGAATTAATTGTTGATCAATAAATTAAAACACGCAGGTGTTGTAATGACTTTAAGCTCCATGAGGGAAAAATTCTGGATCTTGGGTGGTAGAAGAACGATCAGGTCAGTTATTCGTAAGTGTGTGCAATTGTGTATGATGCCAAGCCTTGCGGAGTCGACGTGGCTCATCTGCCGCTTAATCGAATAAGGGATGCATTCGTATTTGAGATTATAGGTGTAGACTTTACTGGCCCTATCTATCTTAAAGGTGGGGATTTGCTTATTCACGCGTGCCATTTACAGGGCGGTCCATCTCGAGCTAGTTAATTCTTTGTCAATAGCTTCATTCTTAATGGCTTTGAGAAGGCATATTGCATGACGAGACAGGCCCAGTGATATATATAGCGATAATGGAACTAATTTTTTTGGCTTAAATAACGCGCTTAAAGGGATAGATTTTCAAGAATTAGCCAGAGCAACGGCGTTAGAGCAGATAGAATGGCGTTTCAATCCTCCTTCTGAACCATGGTGGGGCGGTTTTTGGGAACGTCTTATTGGTATCTTGAAACGTTTATTAAGACGTACTCTTAAAAAATCTTGCCTTAATTACGAAGAAATGCTAACAGTGCTTACTGATTGTGAAGCAATAATGAACTCCAGGCCGATTAGTTTTATGTCTGATAACAAAGACGATTTCATACCGTTAACACCATCGATGTTCTTGCAAGAAGTCAAAGAAATAGGCATAGTAGATCTAGATAATATTGAGATAATTATTGTTAACGAGCGTTATATTTATAGACAAAGGTTTAAGGAAGATTTAAGATCTAGATTTAGAAGCGAATACTTAGTCGCATTAGTGAATCAAAAGATTAAAAGTAATAAATTAAACTACAATATAAAAATTGGTGATGTTGTATTGATAGGTAATGATAACTCGAAACGATTGGATTGGCCGTTAGCTCGTGTTAAAGATTTAATAGCTGGGAAAAACGGTTGCATTCGTGTAGTCCGTTTAACTACAAGTACTGGCGAGGTGATGCGATCAATCCAACGAATATATCCCCTGGAAGCTAATTATAACGATAGTAATGATAATGTTGATAAGATTAACCAAAACAAATGTGTCGATGGGTCTGTGGCCAGCTATAAACAGGTTACTACGATTAGAAGCGGAAGATTGTCACGAGTACCAGACCGATTGACATATTATTAATTAAGAGTATATACTGTAATATTTAGTATATAAAAGAATAATGGTGGTATGTCTCAGTATGTTTCATGTGTGTGTTCTACTACATATTTTCTCTGTAATTGTGTGTCTACAGTTATGTCTATGAGTAAGATTTGAATGTCCAGTTTAGGTGTAAGATTAAGATGAAGCACTTAGTCTTCATCTTAACGGTGGGACGATGTTCAATTATGACGGTATATTTAAATTAATATTATCGTGTTTTCGAAAAGCAAAAACAACATCGTTGAGAGAAGTTTGGGACGAGCACAATAGTCACATTCAAAAAAGGTTCATTTTTTATTAATACAGACCTTTTCCTTCGACCTCCCGCCTTGAAAGCCGAGCGAGGGAAAAGTGTCATAAAATTATCGACACGTCATAGAATTATCTGGCGACAAAGCGTGAGAAATGCACGTATGTGTGTAAAATAGGGAAAAACAACCTATGAAAAGGGAAATACCATTTTCTTATTAGCAGTTTTTATGTAGTCTCGAGTCAAGCGGAGTCTATGTGTCTGCGAGTCTCGAGCACCTAGTCAGAGTAAGTTTAGTCAGGACCGAAAGGAGGCGCTTAAGTATCTCTGCTCCCTCGTCCAGTATATTTGTTCAGTTCATATTTTAATTCTACTCTGAATTTATTATTATTCTTAATAAAGTTTCTATTTTATCTTAGTTTATTTTATTCATTTACAAAATAACCCTTAACCTTGTCTACCTTAACAAATCAAGGGCCGTCATAGTTCATACTGAACTGATCGCGTGCGTAATAAGGTAATTGTTTATTGTAATTATTTGTTCGTATATTTCTTGTAAGCAAGTTGCCTTCAACTTGTGATAAATGGTAAGCTTTTGTAAAAGATTATTGAATAAATAGAGTAAACTTGTCTTAAATTTTTCCCCTGCTTCGTGGGGTTTTTTATGCTGACGCAAGTTGGAAGTATTTGCTACGGGATTGTGTGTTTTCTAATTTATTTCAGCCCGACCCGATTCCTCATTTCATCTAAATATTATTGTGCTACAAACTCCACAAACACCGAAGATTCAGTAAACTCGCGACCGTTAACCCACGTATCTCCCGATCCGGGTGACCACGAAGCACTTACGTCGAATCACTTCTTGATTGGGACGAGCTCGGGCTCTATTCGTTTCGGTGATACGAATACGAAATACGTGTGGTTGAACAAACAATGGCGCTATGCACAGAACTTCACAGAATTGTTTTGGTAGCGGTGGCTTAAAGAATACCTGCCTACCTTGTTACCAAGAGAAAAGTAGATAAATAAGGGGGAGAATATAAAAAAGGGGATTTGGTGGTTATCGTAGATGATCAAGCGCTTCGAGACGTATGGCGTAAAGGGGTGATTACGCAAACCTTTCCGGCTACAGACGGCGAAGTGAGAGTGGTGGAGATCCGAACCGCCACCACTATATATTGTTGCGGTCAGTGCGAAAGCTGGTGAAGTTTTCAAAGGGGTACAAATCCCAGTGTCTTGTACGGGGAGGGATGTAACTTATCGCATGCGGGCAGTATGTACAAATAAGTGAAAGTATGTAAGAGCTGAATGCAGCGTTAATAAAGCTACAAAATGTGGAATGAAAATTGGATTTCCTCCGCATTAGGTCTTATCCCCGAATGACCTAGGTTATAAAAGTGTTAAACCAACGAATTCTGCTGGGACCCGCTATAAACTAAACCGCCATTAAACAGGGACAAAGTATTCAAGAGGAGATTGTAATGGTTATGACGGTAACGTCCGGACACGACAAAACGAAATTTCTTACCTACTTTGACAAAAACGAGTATGAACCACTCGAAGGCCCTCAATCGACCCGGTAGTAAAAACCGACCCTTGTTTTTATCCTTTATGTGTATAAGCGCTGTCCAAGCGTAAAAGATGGTACAAAAGCACCAAAGAAACTCGATGTCATGAGAGTGATCACGTTAGTCTTCGATCCACTCAGTTTTCTCGTGTTCTTTATCAATCACACGCGAGTGTTAATGCAAAATATCTGGGCAAATGGGATCATATAGGATGAACCGTTTCCGGAAAGGGAACTCAAAGAATGGAAGTCGTGGCTAAAGGAACTAGAAAACCTTGATATCTGCCGAATGCTTTGAACGTTCGAATGGATGTAATGTTCTCGATAGCAGACGAATGACTCTTTTTGTATGCTACATGGACACAAAAATGTCGCATAGAAATCTGATATAAATTTAATGAAAAATTGAGAAAAATGAAAAAATGAATCAAGTAAAAAATATATGAGAGAACGACAAGAAGGTTACTACGTTTCGTCCCAGGCCGGTCTTCAGGACTCATCAGCAAGGCTTGTTTGACTCGGGGAGCGGCGCCGTCGTAACTTCCGCCGAGAGACCGGCCCTGCCATGAACGCAAGTAGATGATCGAGCGCCTGTTCTCTGTGATACACAAATATTAATTGATGCTTACCTAAATTCGATAATTCCGATGTGCGATGGTATGAACGACTTGGCAGAATGGAGATGAAACGTGGACAACTGGCTGCCGCTCTCTAAGCCGAATGGCCATGCGCCTAGCCCTTATATACCCGGTGTGTCTGCTAGACGCAGTGCAATAAAACTCAAGCGAGAGGATCCGAAGCCCACGCTTTCTCCTGCTAGGTATATGCCTTCGCTTGGCACCTTTGCTAGGATGCATGCGGTCGACATAGCTTCAGGTATCATCACGGTGGCCACTTATGGATTTTCGATTACCGGTAAACTTTCGCTCAATGTTGCTAAAATGAAAAGGTTGTCCGCCGCACTCGTGCATCTCACTTGGACTGATGCGCAGATAAATAAGTAGGTAATAAAATGTGAATAAATAAATAACCAAAATAATAAACAAAATAAAGAAACAAAAATGAGTATACAGTAACTAAAAAATTAGCAAAAAATGGAAAAATAAATGAGTATAGGTAAGTGAATTAAATAAAACGTTGAACAAACTGAATAAATAGTGCAGTCTCTTAATCGGGGCCTACATACGCATGACTGTCTGTTATGGAAAACATTACATCGATTCGAGCGATCAAAGCAGAGATAATCAATGCTGCTCCGTGCCATCCGAAGCAGTAAAATATATCGCACAGTCCGTGCATTATGGTGGATTAGACCTAAATAAATGTTTGTAGAGGAGGCCCTCGATCCTGTACTGGACCTATGGTGTTCGATCTCACGTACAAGGAACATTAGACCTGTGATGTCTCGTCAAAGCTCTCATCGAAGTGGGAAAGAAGCTTCATAACTTTGTTATTTCCGAACTTCACCGTCTTAACTGTACTTTACGTTTATATCGTATACATATTCGCTATCTATACGCACAGCTGACATGCGGTACGTTGCAAATCTTTTGATGTAATGTGCTTAAACAATAACAATTATACTTATACCTTTTTTGCTTTCATTGGCGAACAGAGGCAAGCTTTTCACAACATTTTCCAAATTTTAATTAGATCCCTAAATAATAAATAAATATTTCTTAAATATAATATCAATAATGTTTCATGTACCGTAGCTCGATAGCCTATAGATACATATATGTCATCTAATTGCGATAACTAAAAAGCAGTAGTGAAAAATGCTTTAATTATTAAAAACTTATTAAATCTTTCATATTGTTTATAGTGATTTTGTAATTCATCTGTTACTAGAGTCTTGAATAGTGATCATGAAATAACAAAATCCAATATCTCGAATAATAAACATAATATTCTTTCTTGAAGTTATTTTTTTAGAAAATGGCAGCTTTTGCATCATTTTACATTCTATTAACGAAAGTTACAAAATTTACAATATCTATAAACTTCTGGTTAGATATGTTTTGTAGCAATGAATGTATATTAAAGAAATTGGGCCCATAACACACTTTCCAATTTCAAGGTTCCCAAACACTGTTAATAATTCGACAACCAAAGAAATAGAGAAGATTGAATATTTAAGGATGAAAATTAATAACATAAAATTAAAAGTTTAATTTCATATACAAAACATGTCTCCTAAAATTACCTACTACCTAACATTATTTATAAGATAATAAGATCTTTTAAATATTTCTCCAAATGTCTTTAAATGTGTACAGCTTACAATCAAGTGAAATACACAACTAACGGAATCATCCTTTAAAAGCTGACTATTTATTTACGGCTGGCTCTAGACGCAAAGATCGCGTCACAAACCTCGCGCCACTAAATCTCGAAACGACACCTTCCGTTCCTCCGAATAAAATCGGAATCGATCAGTTTCTCTTTCCCTCTTTTCTACCTCCATCCCACTTCAAAATAAATTGCAATGAGAGCCGCGCTGCAGATCTTCAGCAGTACCACGGACATTTTTCCTAATTCATTCAACATTGGGTAATTTTAGCTGGAAGGAGAAGACAAAGATTTCTGTAAATAATACATTTCCGGTTTGATCCCTTTGTCGCGCTCCTGGGGAATGATGGGCACGAGGAAGAGAGGGGGAGGGAAACACCTGGAGAATAATGAACTAACGTCCCCGTAAACGCTGGTCACACACAGTATATAGATATTTCTGTCTCTAAGTTAGTCCTGACGCCTATACTGACCGACGTACTAGATAAATCAACGGATATTGCTATTTTTGTAAGCTAGCAGGGTTAGGTTCGTTTTAGATAATTTTTGTGAAGATTATATGCACCATCAATTTTTCTACCACGGAAACGTAAATAAAAATGACAAATCTTATACATATACAGATATAAGCCGAGTAAATTTTTCACAGAGGAGAAGAGTAAAGTACTAAAGCCTTCAAATCTTTTAATAAGTTTACATTGGAAACTATTCTTTTTTAATGTATACACACACGCATGTGCACGTACAGATGCACATCACACACGCACACCCTTTTGTCAACTATTCATTTTATTCGACAGAATAAGGTAACGATAAAAAGAATGATCGACATTCGCTATACCACTCGAACCCAGAATCATTTCTTTTCGAACTCCTAAAGCTCCACAATCTCAAGGAGCTTACATGTCATCTATTTCCCGAGAAATGCGCCTTCTTATATAACCTACCTTTCATAGATACAATTTAGACTCTCAGAGCGTGCACGCGCTCGCCCGTCTGTATTCCTTTTAAACGAGATTAAAGGGTTAAAGGCCAGATTTCTGTCTTTGAGCCCCTTCTATTTGCTTTCCCCCGTATATATATACACGGCTTGTCCCTTTTACCCGATCGCATATATATACGCGCGCCCGCGCTCGAGCATTTACGTTAACGACTCTCCGCGCCCTTCAATCTTCGTCTTTTAATTAAATTTCGTTAACGCACTTCCCAGCGCGAGACGAGAACTTGAATGAGGAGCAACGAGAGACAGCTTAACGACCTAATGTAGCGGAACGCGCGCCGGTGGTAACGGTGTCGGAGGGGAGGCATCTGTCGTTCAGCTCTTCTCCCCCCTTGAGGAATGAAATTTAATCGAGGGATGTGAGCAAGTAATCGCTCGTACAACGTGCCTTTCGCCATTATCTTGCGCCCGCGCGATTGCATTGTTTCAGTAAACCCCCCCCCCCCCTCCCCGCTCATGAGGACTTCTAGGTGTCACTGGTTGAGAAATATCTAGAAACAAAGGTGTTTGTTGAAGAATATAACTTTCTGTATTGCTGGTTGAAATATACATAGAAGACTTAAAAAATATCTTATTATCCTCCCATACTTCAAAGTTACAATAATCGAAAAAGTGTACAAGTAAAAGTATACAATAACAACAAGTTCTCCCTCTTTGAACAAAAAAACAAACGTAATTTGATATGTATAGTAAACTAGATGCGTGTGTATAATATTGGGTATAAATGCATTGAAACGCAATTAATGCTATCAGAATAATTTTTTTATTTTATCTTCCAAACATTTTTTAATTTTTACGTAAATATGTCAGCAACATAGAATTTTAAAAGTAGCTTTTCTTCTACTTTATGCGTAGGTTCCGTGAGTTGCGTGATAAAACTTAACACAGGGTAAGATTTTGCACGATCTGATACTAAGCTTCAGCCGACACACTTTATATTTTTATGCGTAATACTTGAGAACTAATCAATGCGAATTACTTAATAATTTCTTTCACTTCTCACTTGGCAATCCAACGATTCAAACAATGATATATTCAAACTATCTAATATCAAAACAATTGGAATTTTAAAGACCGAATTCAGTCAAAAAATTGAAAAAAATTTAATGTAATTTTTAACAATTATTACGATTTAATAATCGCAAATAAATGAATAAAGAAAGAACAAATCGATAAAAAAAATGGCACGGCTTGACTCGGCGGGTAATCGAACCCCGGACCTTCCGTTTTCGTGACTGTTGCTCTCTCCACTAAGCTATCGAAGCCGATGCACATCTTTGCTCGAGTCGTCCTCACATATCGCTCGATGCAACTCGATTCGCCTTCGTCACGTTGTGCTTACTATGCACACGTAACACAATTTAGGTAGAAAAGATTAACCTTTAAAGGACGGGAAAGCCAGTATACTGGCTTGCTCCATGATCGTCATTTTACCCATAACCATTTATCGATATTAGATACCATTTCTATGCCTTTTCTTAGAGAGCTCAAAGATCCTAAATCCCCGTCTTGTAAAGCTTAACAGTAGATTTACTGGTAATATGGTTAAGGATATACCAGAATTTTGAAATATCTAATTTAGAAGAAATTTAAAGTTTTTAATAAAGGGGAAGGTTAACAGTTTAATGTGAGAAGTAATAAAAAGGTATAATAATTAATCTGAGCCTATTGTTACGAGAGAGAACTCGCAGGAAAATAAATAGATGGAGAAGGACTCAATAAAAAAAATTAGACCTTTCGACTTCGCGACGGTTGCTATTCCTCTGAGCTACCAATGCCGATACACGCCTTTCTTAAAATACATAGTCCTCATATAAAAATTCAAAGATTTATTTCTTATTTTAATGTCAACAGTATTTTTCGATAATCTTCATTTTATAATATTAAAAATCTTTCTTGCTAACCAAAAAATTCATTTTTAATCGATCTCTATATTAAAAATTTTATATAAAATTGTCTATTCTAAAATTCGTTCCCGAAGGTTTAAATTTAAGCATTAAATGAAAGCAGACCATTAGAGTCTGATAAAATGAGATCAATAGTTTCACTAGAACAATATCGGCTCAAAAGGCGTAATTTTGCACTCTGTCTTGCACTGTTCTGCAGAATATCTTTCTCCCTCTTTCTCTCCATCGCTTCCTCTGGAAAGTATACCTTCTATTTTTACGCGCAGCAGCCTTTTACTCTCGTCAAAACTGAAATTTTCACGAATTTTCGTTGTATAAAAAGAAAGTGTTCAGCTGCTACGGCTAGACTGCTATTGCTGTTACTGGCGATCAATTTCACGAGAACGAAAATTACAGCAAATTGCCGTGATCCACTTTCCTTTGGTTTAACATTTTTATCAGTTTGCACCACGACTACCGGATCGTATCGAGTCAGGATCTGTAAAAAGCCGCGTCCAACGTCAAAATTGCGCTGGGACTCTGTTGAGAGAAGAAAAAACGGGTTGAAATTGATTAGTTATCGTGATGAAATACGACGTATCGGTATTTATTGCGTCGCTCATCTATTTCGAGTAAGCAGTGTCGCACACAGACACAGGTTGCGAATTTTCGAGAAGGGGAGCGAACGTGGCGAACTATACTAATTGTCTCTATGGTTAATTGGACATCGTTCTGCGCCACTCGTTAGATCAATCGAAATTATCGATTCGCTAAAGCTTCCTATACTGTTTGATTTGATGAATCGATTTCTCCGAACTATAAATAAAATTACATCAGCATCGACGCTAAAGAAACCATGTCATTTGATTTTCTCATTTACAACAAAACAAATCCTATTTTCACTCACAAATAAAACTTTGATTTAGCTCGGTACAAAGAAAATTAGCCAGACCTAACACCAAACTTCATAGGCGAACCTGCAGCACTCCTACAAGTGTTCTCGTCTGACAGCTCATAACTCGTAACTAAATTTATTAGACTATCTCGCTCTCCCCCCCTCCTCTCTCTCCCTCTAGTGAGCGCGTGGCACTCGGTTAATTACTTACCATTAGACGAGCTTGCGTAATGAAATTTACAAAAGAACATGTGTGTCTGTCAAAGGCAAGAGACGACGGCCGCCGCCGCCACTACCGCACGACTTCAACGTTCGTGGCTGTCACTCAGAACATGCATGGGTGTATTAGTATAGGCACATCTCAAATTCGATGTGTCGAGGGCGTATCGGGCCCCGGGATGTAATGCACGTCGGACATCACTGAGAGATATATGCGCTGCATTGGTATACGATATCCTCATTGCGCTGTCGCATGAGTTAGTTGACTTCATGGAAATTCTACGGATCTTGTTGATGATTTCCTTCTTCGTGTGTTAGATAAATTAATTTTCTATTACCTCGGTAAAAAAAATTAACCATGTTTTGTAGTCAATATGTTCATTAAACAGCAGAATGAAGATAGAACTACGAATGAAATAATGATAAGAATAGCTTAATTGAGTAGACAAATCGTTTTTCAATATTAAAGATATAAGAATATTGCTTTTTCAGAGCGTAAATTATTCAGAAGGAAATAGTTATTCGTATATGCATTAACTAAGGTATCTTATTTAATTGGACAGTTACATCGCATTTATCCATAGAAATTGCAGTAAAGCAGTCTCTACCTCCATCTATGGGCCAACCAGCTAATCGCAATGCGCGCGAGCGTCGCCTGTGCTACGGCAACGGTCTTTACTTCCACTTGTACTCCGTGAATGCGCCCGAGCATAGGCTACGCCTCGTACACCTGTGCGCGCATATACCGTAAGTATACCGCCAACAACTGACCGATAAAAAAGCCAAAGCTTTTCCTTACTAGACGACGAGTTTTTTCTGCAACAAATGCTTCGCGGAAGGAAATGAAATAAAGAGTGAGAGAGAGAGAGAGAGAGAGAAAAGGGGATCGGATGCGCGCAAGGCGAACGGCGGATAAAAGGCAGCATGTTATTTCGGTCACTGATTCGAGTGGCTTCTTGCAATTTTCTTCCTGTACGAGCAGGAAACCCAACCGGGCGCGAAGAGGGAGAATGAAGAGAGGCCAACGAAGCACAGCAAAAAGAGAGTCGTAAGAAGAGCACATGTGTATATATATATATATATATATATATACACGCGGGTACGCGCGCGAGCAAGCCTAAGATGGTTTGCGAGACGAGAAAAAGCTTGTTGGAAAGGAGAAGGAAAGGAAGGAAGGAGAACGAGAGAGATTGATAGGTTAATTTTGCCAGACGTATAAAAAAGGATTTGGCGATTGGAGCGAACTAGTAGCAGCCGAACGACCGACGACCGGAAGTAATGAATTAGCTAGGTGGTGGCGATTTTTCTGAACAATTACGCGCCGACTCGTACTAATTAAAATGTGTAAAGAAGCATATTGTTCTGTCTCTTTCTTCTGCTGGAAACATCAGGAACAGAGGTACCGTATATTAGAGACTGGTAAACACGCTAATCGGAAGTATATTTCTTTAAGAAGTACATTGTAAACGTACTTTAATACTCGTTATCTTTTTAACTAATAATATATTTGTTGCGAGGAACAATGACCTTAAAAATAATTTGATATAACGCTAAGAAATTGAAAAAAAATTTCTATATACAGCTTTATAGTTTATCCAAAGATGTAGCAACGGGCTTTTCCATAAATTTTTCACTGCATGATTTAATTGTTTACAAAGACGTCATTTCTTTGCGAATACACAAGTCAACGCAAGTTATATAAGAGGGACAACATTTTTATTCGAACGACATAGAACAAGAGAAACGGGAGGAAAAGGTGAAATGAACGCGAAAAGCGAAAATACCAATGGACGTGAATAAAAAAAGTTGACAAAAAAGAAAGCAAGTCAAAGAGAGAGAGAGAGAGAGAGAGAGAGAGAGGGAGAGAGAGAGAGAAAGCGAGACAGAATTAGAAAAGGAAACAAGAACAAGAATAGAAAGGAAAAAGAAAGTAGAGATCAAAAGGCTACCGTACTGTGCATCCTGCGCGGAAAAGACGGAAAAATAAACTATCACAATGTAATTCAACTCGGATCAATGCCGCATATATATATAACGTATGAACGCGCTTGCGTAGAAAGAGAGCGGTAGAAAGAGAGAGAGAGAGAGAGAGAAGGACTTTGGGCTTTTTCTCCAACCCCCGGGAGTTAGACGCATTTCCGATCCAACTCCAAAGTGGCGGCAGGCGAAAAAGTTTTACGCCTGCGCATTATATAGCTTCGCGCACTGCAGTCGGCAAAATAAAGAAAGCGCCTGCGCGCGCATACCATGGAAAGGAGCGTTTGCAAAACACTGACGGTGTGCTGAGCTATTAAAAAAAAAAAAAAAAAAAAAAAAAAAAAGGAGAAAGAGAGAGTCATAGAGAGAAAGAGCGCGCGGAAAGGGAAACGCACGCGGGCGTTGGGTCAAAGGAAAAGGCCAAAGACCGATAATGGCTGGTGCGGGAGAGGAAGAAAGATAAAGCGGCTGAATTTGAAAGCGCTGTATATGAACGCAGCATAGGCATATAAACTATTTCTTCGACGAAAACGTGAATATCACGAGAATCACCACGTAAAAAAGGGCGGATTAAATTACATTTGAAGTGCGCAGACTTTTGCTTAAAAAAAGATTTTCAAAAATTACCAATAAGGGAGGAGGACGAGGAGGCACTATGCTATCCGTTATTAGCAGGCTCGACCTATGGATAATGAAAAATTCTAAGAGAATACTTACAGCGAAAAAAGCCCTTTTTTGTCGGCCGTAAAACGTTAACTATAAATTCGCGAGGTGCACTTTGCATTTCTCGAAAAGAGCACACACACACACACATAGTCCGCGTATGAATTGAACAACCGCCCCGAGGCTATTGACTATCATCGTTCGTTTCATCGCTCGACTCCTAAATCGTTATCTTTTGGCCGTTAAAGTGCCCGATGATTGGGTTCGACGTTTCGGATTCTGCCCCAAAAAACATCGTTAAAGCCCAGGTTAACGCACGCTGGTATCAAAGCTGAACGTTAAATTTCATATATGGCGAGTGATTCTATGTTTTAAAGTATGCGTGCCTGGTAATGTGAGAGGCGCGCGTGCATGTATATATATGTGCAAACGTTGCAAAAATTTATCTCTAAAAGTCACTTTATCTTTTGAAATTTAGATGTCTTCCTACCATAAAACATTTCAGTCGCGTGAGTTAAATTTATTCGAATGAGGTGCTCTCTCCCTAGCGGGCGCACAGGAACATTTTACGAGCAGCCTTTTTAAGATCTGCCATTAACGCGCTCATTCGAAATTTTCAAAATTTATCAATTTCCCGCTACAGACTTAATAGTAGCTGTCAAATATTACATTCGTCAACAGTCATAGTTGCAGAAAACCCTCAAGAACATCGCTATTGCAAAATTTGCATCAATTATCATTATTATCAAGCTTTCGTTACTAAAATAACTGAAAATTCACTGTTGCTTCCTATCAGACCTCTATGTATATTAAAAAATAAAGAGAAAAATTTTGTTTTTACTTGAAACATAAACATAAAAGTCAACATAAAAGAATAAATATGGCAAGACGGGACTTCTTTCTCCTCTATGCAAAACAGACAAAAGTGGTTCTGAATTCTATTATCTTTTTCACTTTTCGTCGTTTACATCTTGCGTATTTATCAAAAGTTAATCTCTCTCTCTCTCTCTCTCTCTCTCTCTCTCTCTCTTCCCCACGTGTTTATATTTAGCGTGTGGCAAAAAAGTCAAACGCACTCCAATTAAAAAGAAAGTGAAAAATAAAGAGAATGAGAGAGAGATTTGGCCGTCAAAGGTGCTCGCAACACAGTGCGCGATTTCGCTAGCGCCTTTTTCTCCGCGCTCGAATTAATACTCGCGTGATATATATATATATAGGTCATTTCACGTCAACTGTTGAACGTGAAAATTCTAAAATTGCTCAAAATTTTTTTACATGTTCAAAATTAGTCCCAGAACATAACCCTAAAGTTTTAGAGCAAAATATTCAATCGTTTAAGAGTGAGCATTAATTGAAATTTTAAAAATAATGAAAAAATGTGTTCTTTTAATTTGTTAAAGAATAAAAAAAAAGCAAAAAACACATTTTTCGGTCTTTTTTGAGCATACCTCAATTTGCAAAAATTCTGGGTATTCTACTTAGAATTTATAAGCTTTTTCGTATTTAATGTGCTATCCAAAAAATTTTACATTTCTGAGTTACAAAATTATGAAAATTGAAAAACACATTTTTTGTCTTTTTTTATTCTTTAAAAGTCCATAGCTCTTTTCTGTGTCCTTCAACCATCAACAACAAATTGTTTTCTTAAAGATAATAAAGGAAATATACTTTTTGGACTTTATTACAAAAAATTCGTTATGTCGAGTACGCCTTTTACATAAATTGAAGGATTGCTT
>JAYJLV010060930.1:0-17503 GCA_036873485.1 Torymus texanus
TAATGATAGTGTGACGTTTTTATCTCCAAAATTAACCAATAATTAGCCAACGCATCGTTAACGTTTCTACCAGGGAGTGTAGTAGGTATTTTAGGATAAAAAATTTGACCATTTTTTATATTAAATTTTTACAGATAAACTTTTCGTAAAAAATTGTGCAATTCAGGCGTTAAAGGGTTAATGAGGATTCCCTGTAAGTACCCCGATTAAAAGCCGTTACATCAGCTGGATTCAAATCATCGTCGTATATATACTGACTGCAGAGTGCACCCGTGTCCGTTTCTCCATGTTTCCATAGCAACGCGCGCCATCGCCAGTCGTCGGTCGTCCTGTTGCTGGTTTTTACAACTTTGTTTTGCAAGTTTTTCTGTTTTTTTTATGTTTTTCATTATTAGAGTCCGTTTTTTAAAAAATGGAGGATTTCACCAGTTCAAATCTACAGCTCGTTTTAGGTGTAAAAGAAGGTAAACAAATATCTACTTCGTGTTGATTCTATAACCTTGCAATATCACTTGTTGACCAAAAAATGTAGCGGGAAATAAGTATGTTTTTATTACAAATTTTCAGATAGGTACATCATTTTACTCATTGATATATATTTTTAGTTTTAATAATTATCGTAATATTGCTTATTTTCCATAAATTAGCAATTAACTTGTATAATTATTCTGATTAATAAAGATCTTATGTTAAATTCTTTTATAGGAACAAATTTTGACAGAGTTCAAAAACCAACAGTGATCATAGCAACATTAAATAACCATTCTCTTGAATCTAAAAAAATTCAGCCAGAGAGTAGTCCACAATATGAAACTGATTTAGTGTGGGAAACAGATAAAAATGCTTTGAGAAAGTAAATTAAATACTTTATTCTGCATAGTTTATGAAAATTTGAATTTAACAAGTATCATTATTAATTGATATTTAATAATTATTATTTATTTTAGAATGAGGTGTAACCAAACACCTATTAAAGTTGAATGTTATGCAGTTAATGATAATGGAAGTAGAGAAAAACTTGGTTATATTTTACTGAGTGTGAGATGTGCTCAAATAATTCATAGAGGTGAAGAATCAAAAATAAAAACAAATTGGCACAATATTTTAGGAGTGAGGAATGAATTTAATAACTGTAAACCAAGACTATTACTCTACTTGATTATTAAAGAAAGAGAGAGTAAAACTATTAATACAATGTTAAAGGTATACATTTTTGTAACAATATATTCTAAAATAATATATGTTACTTGATATTAAAGTCATATATACAGTTTTTCTTTATCTCTAAAAGTTATATTTAATAAAATTTCAATAATTTATTCAATAACAAGTATAAAAAATTAATTTTGTTGTTAATATTTTTCTTTGAATATTTTAGAATGAAGGTTCACATCAATTTAACACCACATCTCCAAATATTGTACCCTGTTGGTCACAAGAAGAAAGTTTAATACAATTAGGTCCGTTAGAAACTTGCAATGATATATTTCTGTTATACATCACTGCTGATACTGTGACAAATGTACATCAGCTAATGGAAGAATTTACTGAACATGGCTACAACAATTTTAACTTAGTCTATGATATTTTTAATACTACTATTAGGCTCAAACCATTCACTTTAGGATCAGACAATATTCATCTAAATGAAAGAACATATTTAAAATTGAGATCTTCTTTATTAGTACTTATGAATTATTTCAACACAAAAACACATTTTGTTGTAAAACTCAAAACAAGTAATGTGACATTAAGTCAAGCTGAAATCAACTTAAAATCATTAGTAAACACAAATTATATACAAGAATTTAAAAAAATAAACAAAAATTCAACATCAGTACTTGATCGTTACTGCATATTAAAAAATATACAATTACAGGAAAGCAATGGTAACTATTTCAATTTGATCATAAAATGTACAAACAATACAAAAAAAATTTATTATCTTTGTTTCACTTTAATAATTATTTTTTTTAGGAGATGAAATTCATAAATGGCTTGGATTAAAATTAAATATTAAATTACAATATGTAGAACCAAAAGCAATTTCAAATGAAAAAAATTCTTATTTTCATTGTTCTCCACGAATACAATCAACTAATTCTAATCCATTATTAATTGAACATGATTGTTCAGAAGGATTAACTAGTTGTTCTAATGTGAGTAATAATATTACAAACATTTTATGATTTACATTTTATTAATTTTAATTATTTTAATATTAGAAATACTTAGCTTTAAATCAGTATCGCATTGAAAAAGGAGAAAAATATGACACTAAAATGCTGCCTTCTCTACCTTGGGAAAAAGTTGTTCATTTTAATAATGGTCCTCAAATTCATAAAACGAAATCATCCGTAAAAAACTCATTACATCAAGATAAAGAAAGCAATACTGAATCAATTGATGCTCATAGAAGTTATTGTTTCAATATTGAGTTAAATGCAATTAAATTTTTGGATTCTAAACCTGATGTTAAAAATGTTGAATTTAGGTACAGTAAAATAATTATATCATGGAATATTTTTTTAATCCATTAAGATATACTTATTCCCTTATAGATTTTATCATCCAGAAGGAGAAATGATAGCAGCTATTTGTAATAAAATATCTATTGAAGAAGGAGAAATCATTAAACTTCAAGATGTGAAATGCAAACTACACTTTATTTCAACTTCTGATACAATTGAAAAATTATTAGAAATTTTTGCACCAAAAATTAATGTGTGTGATGCATCAGATAAGGAAAGAAAGTGTATTGCTCAAATTCATCTTGATATAAAACAATTGTTTTGCAACAAAAAGGTTTGATATAGATATCTAAAATTTAAAAGATAGTTGAAAAAATGTTTTATTCATATAAAATGTATATAATTATAGCTTGAACATCAGTATAAAACTCCATTAATCGATTGTCACAGTCGAAAAGAAATTGGTGAAATGGAAATTGCTTTAGTTCTTGAGGATCACACAATGTCTGCATTAAATAAAATTAAAGAAGGCGATTCTGGTAGTTATTTTGTAATTAATAATATTTCAATAATGCTTATACAAAACACTTTTTTAATATTTAATTTATAGGTGCTCTAACATTAGATAATAGTTTAGCTTATAAAATTGTAGATGAACTTGAAACTTGGAAAGAAAGACAGAAAGAAATGTTCAAAGAAGAGGTAAATCTTTGCTTAATTTTGTATTATGAAATTATTTTATATTATGAAATATTCTATCATTTTAGTTAATTACAAAATTTTTTTGTAGTTACGGAAAAAAGAACAAGCACATTTAACTTTATTAAATGAAGAATGGCAACGTCGCCGTCAATGTCTGGAATCGAAATTAGCTTGCAGTGTTCAACAATGTAAAGTTCTTGCTAACGATTTAAATAAAACAACTGAAAATTTACGTGCTCGGAAAATACAGAGCTTAGAAAAAGAAACAAAATTAATTCAAGCAAATGAAGAATTACAATGGAAATATGATCGCAAATTACATCAACTTCAAGAGGCATTGCAGAAAATGCAAGAAGAATTTTCAATAAAAGTCAGTAAATAAAAGAAATACAATAAAAAATTATTTTTAAGACTTTAATAGTAGCTTTTGAAATAATACTTTTAGTGCTTTTGAAATAATATATAGTGTGATTCACATAGAAATCATAAATTACTAAAAATTTTCTTACTTTCATGTCACTGTAAAAATTGTAAATCATAAAAATTTACATGCGCTGAAAGTGTTGCGGTACAATTAATAGTCTTACTGTGAAAATTCATAAATAACTCCTACTTATCTAGATATCAAGACTGCGTCTATTTAATATGCAATATAGGTGGTTTTATAAAAAAACTAAATAATTTGGAGTTATTTATTCAGTTGGGCACTAGGACTATTGATTACTTCTTTACACAAAATTTATTAAATTTATATTGAATTATTAAAAATGTAATTCATTTTTTCAGCTCATGACTTTAGAAGAACAGAATCAAAATCTTATTTCTCAAGTTGAATCTTTAAATAAAAAAAAATATGAGTTGGAAAAAATTAAAACTGACCAAGCTGAAAAATTAGAATTTTATAATAAAGCTTCTTTAACCCAAGACCAGACTACTTCTGTGTTGCAACAGCTGAAGAATCTCGAAGAAAAATTAGATAATGCTCAAAAAAGTAAATCTTTTTTTAAAGAAGAATGGAGTAAGGCTGTAAGGGAAATTCATAGAATAAAAATGGAAAATCAGCAAGCTTTACAATCACAAATAAAAAACAGCAAAGAAGAATTGAACAATTTAGAGTAATATAAATAGAAAATTTGTTTCTCTTTACATATATTTCACAAAATATAAACCAATTTATCATACAATAAATATTGTTGCAGTTTAGAAGAAATATTACATGCTGACTCGGCAGCTTTAACTTATGATCAGATTGCTTTAAATGAAATACAACGTGAGATTGATATCATGAATCCTGACTCCACATTACAATATGTTAAGACAGATGCAAGTGAACAATTATTTGCTCCACAATCTGATTTAAGTTTTAATTTTGATCATAATTTTCTTAAATCAGATATATCAACAAGTTCCAGTGCGAGTGACAGAAAGTTAAATATACTTATAGAAGAACGTGATACTCTTCTAAAAACAGGACGTTACGCAAGTAATGATAGTATTATAATAAAATTGAATGCAGAAATCAGATCAATACTGATGAGTAATTGATATTGATTTTGATAAAAAGACTGATGTTGAGTAATGTGGATGTTTTTATATTGATGAGTTGTACATATATACATTGTTGACTTTTAAATTACATTTGTGTACATATGTGAATGAATTTATAATTTATAATTATATATTTAAGTATATTTACTTAGAGTAATTTGTTACTTCATATATTTATAGATGGTTTTATTATATTTTATAGAAGTATGGGAGAACATTTAATGGTGCTTCATAATCTAACCATACTGGACCAGCAAATTCTCTATTACTGTTTCCATCTTTCCACTTTCCAGCTGGAAGATACACATCACGGGATGTAGCACCTTCCTCAATGACAGGAGCCACTAAAATTTCTTCTCCAAGAAGGTACTCTAAATTATAAAAAGTATTAATGTTATAAAAATTTCAATTGATTTTGAGAACAATTTTAAACTGTATATTCTTGAAAAGGGCAAAGTATTATCCATACCATCATTAATTTTGTGGGCCTGTATATTTGAAGGATCTATCCACCAAATGGGTGGATTTATAGGTGCTCCTGTTTCCACAGCCTTTTTCATAAGTTTCGTTATGTTTGGTGATATTTTAGCATGCAAGTCCGTAAAAGTTTTACTGATTGTAACTATCTGAAACATGAATTTTCAACATTAACAAGATTCCAAGACTTATAAATATACGATTTAATAGACATATACTTCTTCATCTTTAAAATCCCAAGGAACAAATGAAAATTGCAGTGATGGCATAAACACATTTGCTTGTAGCCACCTTATAAACATTTCTTTTGGTGGAAGTGCAGTTTCATTAAATGAATTATTAACATAACCATTTCCACCTATCATATCAGGTAAAACAAAGACATAGCCATTTAAGTTCATTTGAAGCAAAGTTGTAATGAGAGTAGGAAGTCCATTGTCCCAGGTCCACCTTGTGTCTTTGTCAAGCATTCGGATGAAGATGGGAAGATGTTGAGTTCTCCAGCCAACTCGAGCTTCAATATTATTATCAAAATGTTGAGCTAAATTACTTGTATAGTTATAAGTGTAAAGACCAGGTTGCAAATCTTCGGGTCCTGTTAAGGCTGCTATTTGTGGCAACCATGATCCTTCACCAGCATCAAATTTAAAACTATCAATGCCCAATTCTTCGAGATTTTTCAAACGACCTACCCACCAATCAACTGCCTCTTGGTTTGTGAAGTCAATGACAGCCGCATCCGCGCCTAAAAAATCAATTATTTAAGTTTTCAATTAAAGCAGTATATTATTTTAAAAAATGTTTATTTTTTATAACAATCATTTATATTTTGTAGCTGTATAAGTCTCACATAAAACTTGAAAAGCTTAAATAAAAAAAAAAAATTATATTTTGTATTATTTATTTTAATGAATGCAAAATTTCTATTATCAATCACATAATACAATTTTACCTTGCCACCAGGATGTGTGTACTTCTCCTTTTTGATTTTTAACAAAATAATTTTTTTTAAGAGCGAAATCATAAGCTTCACCATCATTACAATTTTTATTGATAAACGGATGAATCCACAATGTTACGCGAAAATTATCTTTTTTTAAATCGGATATGAGGGATTTTACATCTGGAAATTTCTTTGTATCAAAATTGGCTGACCCATAGCACGTTTCCCAATTATCATCTATTTCAATTTGACTGTTGTTAAAACCATTAGTTGTGATTTCTTTGGCAAAATTTCGCACAACCTGATCATTAACATTGACTTTATATCTAGCCCATGTAGACCAAATTGGATGTGTCACCATTCTTTCATTTGGGTGTCCAGTAGGCTTACTAAAGTGTTGTTTAATGACGTATTCATGAGCTGCTCTTGGATTAGGAAAAACACCAATTTCATAATTCAAAGTTATTTGTTTTCTTTTCCTATAAGGGGGTTTGTTCTTTGCAATCAAGCATAAATTCTTGTCTTTGTAATTATTCTGATCTATAAAGAGAGGATCCTTTTCATTCACAAAAATGTAGATTCCTTTGCTTGATAGCCAATACCTCTCTGCAATTGCCATATTTTGAGGATGTGTCGGTACATATGCTTCCTCTTCATAGTACATATGTTGGATTGGCCAGTGTTGGTACCGGTGTTGAGGTCCACCAAACCATTCTGTATTGTCGGATGATTTAGACACTAAATAGCAATCTGTTATTTGCGCTTCTGAATCATTGACAAAACGTGTCATGTAGATAATTTCGTCGTCAGGATCTGCTTTAATTTTCGTGTGCGTTATATTGCCAAACATAACACATGTCGTGAGCAATTCACAATCCTGCTCTATTTTGAGAGGAGCTTGTTCTGTTTCTTTCGTTGTTTTTGTAAATAAAGCATTTTCTGTGTTTGCTCCATCTACAAAATATCGAAGGTTACATTTGCATTTAATTCATGTTCACAATCTCTGCCATTAAAAAAAAATGAGTTTTCAAAATTTATTTATATTTTTAAAATATGAAATTTCATTTATAATTGGACTTGTAACCATTTCCCCAATAGTACTTTTTAAATTATAACGTATTAAAACGGTTTATTAAAGTGTTGACATAAATAAATATCTTAATGACTACTTATTTTGCCTTTATCAAAACAGTTAGAAACTAGGATATACAATAAAAAATTACAGTCATAATTCCCAAAAGTATACGAGATATCTATGGTAAATTTTATACCGTTTATATTTGAAAAAAAACATAAATAAATTTCTTATGAAAAAGTGAAAATATTGTATCAATACTTGAATGGTACTTACCATTCTTTCGAATTTTAAGAATGATTTTGTTACTTTTTGTTTCAATATCTAGATAACCAGTTTTGAACTTCTTGGTCACAATATTAGCTGCAGCTTTACTATTATCTCCATGAATTTCTGATGTTAATAATACTAACAGTGCTTAAAATAAAAATTAGAAATATTTAACTTATTAATTAAATGAAGTAACTGAAAAATATAAATATTATGAGTAATGTACTCTAATAAAATTATTACTACTATTTTAATTTAAACTATATTTATATTTAATTCAGTTGAACAAAAAAATTATTATATTACTAGAAATATTTTATATTCTAATACAGAGTGCCTACGGAATGTAAATTTAATTATTTAAAAAAATACAACTAGTAAACTCAATACTAACAATTCTAGAATTA
This sequence comes from Torymus texanus, assembly GCA_036873485.1. Lineage (NCBI taxonomy): Eukaryota > Metazoa > Arthropoda > Insecta > Hymenoptera > Torymidae > Torymus > Torymus texanus. The sequence continues at coordinate 7,894 of JAYJLV010060930.1, forward strand.
AATAGAAAAAATTTTGGCTACTAAATGAGCAGATTATAAAAACGTTGATTGAAAATCAACTTCCGCCTAAAATTAAATTATACTTCTTTTATGTATTTAATACGTGCAATTTTTTGCAATTTTTATATAGTAATAATTGGTATATTATTTATTAAAGTTAATTTATAATTTCATTTTTCGTAATTTGTTAGTATTATAAGTTAGTATTATATTATAAGTAACTTCGGTAATTTTCAAAAAACTAATTAAATATCGCGGAAATTAATTCAATGCGATTCACTACCTAAATTAGCTAAACACTTTTTAAAATATAAAAAAAATATTTTGTCGCATCTAAATATCGTTTAGAATGGAATTTGAAAAAACATTTCTGTAATGAGAACTTTCGTACCACTGTACGTTTCATATACGTTTGTAAAACACAATCACGTGATAATTGGGCATCCTGTGCATCCAATAAGAAACATGAAAAGCGTTACTTCACTTTTTGCAATAAGCGAATTCACTAAGATATATCACCATCGCAGTCTATCTCTATTTTAACAATAATCATCAACGAAAAATTAATAGATTCCATTCGAAGTTAATGTGTTCGATCGGTGATTATACCTATGTAAATCTAGGAGTTTGAAAACGCAAATTGAGATATCTTACCACTTAGTAAAAACAACTTCATTTTGCTGCTAGCTAGTATCACTGCTGATCCCTAGTCAGCCGGTAATCATTTATACACTGTCCCGATACCTTATTCCAAGTCACTATCAGTCTCCAATACTGCTCGACTAAAGTAGCCTCCAATACACGGCGCCTGATAAAATACGATACGACTATAATCACAGTGATTATCTGCCTTTTTAAATACTCTCTCTCTCTTTCTCTTTCACTCTTGTTCCCTTACTCGTTGATGTTCTATCTTGTTTAGCGGCCAGCCGGGGGGAGACAAATGTTTCGACAAAATGTTCTTGTCTACGTAATTCAGCAAAGTTTACAATAGTTACGAGGAAAATCAAGCTTTCTTTTTATTCTGTTAACACGCGGCATATGAATGCTTATGTGTTTTCACTCGCTACATTCTATCGCGCATTTCTGTAGACTTATTATATACACACTGTGAAATAATTTGCATCAAAGATGATAACGCAAGACCCGTTTCCAGTGGGCTGTACTTGCTGATTCTCAGTAAGCTCAAAAAATCCGAGTATTCATGTAGAATAATATTGCACTTCGATGTATGATTTCTGACGCTGATTTATGTACATACAGAAACCACAATAGTAGACACAATTATATAATAATAGAGCAGCGTCTTAACTACCGTTTCAAAAATATTTATACTCTTATATGTAAACGCAATTGCTCTTAACTGTGGGCTATCTATTTGAATTAGATGTATTGATAACAGTTTTTCTAGAGAAAATTATGGATTCGATAAGTTGTTTCGTCTATTTTATTTTGGAACTGATTGTTTCGAGTTAAATCGATAAAAGATAATAAACTATAAGAATTCGAAGAAAAGCTCATATATATTAAAATATATTTTTTTCTATTTAACTTATTTTCTTTTACATAGCGCACCTAAATATTTTATGGAAATTATATTAAAAATTTATTTAGGTATTATTATATGTAAAAAATTATTAATATCACAGGTACACAAATAAAATATGGTGTATCGCAGAAGACCAACCATCATATTTCTATGTATTTTAACGCGCTAAACTCAAATATCATCTTAATTTGCTCTATCTTCGCAGGATTTTGAGATACCTTTAACTCTAAAAATTTCGAGATGTCTTAATTACAAAACCAAAAAAATATTTTTAATTATTAAATTAGTGGCTCTGTGTAGTATTAATCGTGCTCTTCATGATTCATTTTGAATGATCTAAATATCATTTTTCTTCTTTAAGAAATATGCATTTAAAGTATTAAAAAATGTAGTATATCTCAAAAAAATCAATTTAATTAATGAAATTAATTTAATATTTTTCGAAGAAGGAAAATGATCAAACCATTATTAGTACTATATACCTTTTTGACCTTAAATTTTGACACCTCGCAATTTTTAGAGTTAGAAGTATCTTAAAATTCTATAGAATGAAATATGTTTGTCGATCTTCTTGGATAGGCTACTTCTTTATTTGAATGCTCGACAACTCTTGATTTTAAATCTTTACTATAACATTAAATGATAGTTTAGTCTATGAAATGGTAGATGAAGTTAAAATTTGGAAATAAAGACAGAAAGAAATGTTTAAAGAAGAGGTAAATCTTTGCATTACTTTGTATTATGGGATTTTCGTTATTCTATCGCTTTAATCAATTGCGACATTTTATGTAATAGCGAAAAAAACAACCACATTCAATTTTATTAAATGAAGAATGGCAACGTCGCAGTCAACACTTCGAATAAAAATTAGGTTGCAGTGTTCAACAAGACTTCAGTAGTAGTTTTTCCGATAATATACTTTCAGTGCGGGTATACAGTTCAACTCATATAGAAACCGTGAATTACTAAAAAATTGTCTTATTTATATTGAGATTGATTATTTCGAGTTAAATCGATATAGGATACGGGACTGTGGGAATTCGAAGAAAAGCTCATTTATTAGTTTTATCTAAATGTGTGTACGAAAATCTACTTATACGTATAGAAAACTTATTTAATCTTTTTTTTTCCTAGATAATATTTGTTTTTATGCATAGCGCGTCTAATTATTTTATGGAAATTATATTAAAAATTTATTTAGCTATTACATGTAGAAAATTATTATTTTTTTCCTACAATAATACAATGTATATTTATTAATGTTTTAATACCTTTCAACTCTTGATTTATAAGTCATCTTTACGCCGTACATCAGTTGTCCATTATTCAAATTACAATAAGGCGATTAAATGGGTCGGCATTGATTTATCTGAAATATATATTACTTTTCTCATTTTCTCCTGTTTCTTATGAATATGCAAGAGAATGTTATTACAAACTTCTTGCAGATAAAGTTCAAATACTAAAAAGACAGGAATTTTACAGTTCAAATTGTAATGATTTCTGTAAAGTAACTTTTTAACAAGATTTATTTAACTAAATGGAAGAAAATGTGAATTATAGTTGTTACTAGAATACGGTTGAATTACGTAATAAAAATAAACTTGTTTAAGGAAATTCCGCATTTATCAAACTCTGATTATGGGTACAGGTCAAGACAACTGTAGTAACTAGTAAGAGTTAAAATCAGAGGAAAAGATACAGAAAATGCAGAGTTCAAATGTCTTCATTAAATCATCTAACATTTATTATATACAAAACGTATCATAAATTAAAATAAAGATAGAATAGTAACATTTTTCTTATTGGATATACGTCTAAACTGTCGGTTTTACACGTGTTGAAATCTTTTTTCACAGAAAATTTCGAAATTATCTTTTTAAATTGCAACATAATACTTCAGTGATAAACTTCTAGAAATTATTAATGGAAACTTTACATAATACCCCTATTAGTGACGATGTTTGTATTGAATTGGAAACTTTATATGTGTCATATTATTTTAGTATAAAAAAAAAAATATATATATATATATATATATGTTTTATATACTCAAAATTATTTCTGAAATGCGAATTTTATAAAGTAATGTCAGTAACATAAACATTTAATTCCGTATTTCTACAAATTGATAGTTAATTATAGTATGCGACGGAAAATTTGCAATACTTAGGTTTTCGCACAAAGGGTCTTCAAAAAGCTTCTCTTTAGAAATCCAGATCAGTACATTTTATTAACATTTTACAAACGAAAATTGTCTTGTTTTTATGTCACTGTAAAAATTATTAATAATATAGATCTTTTTCGGTATTGAAATTATTACTTGTATTCAGTTCTTTACATTGACCTTAACAATATAGCGATATTGACATAAAAGGCCCTTTCAACATGTTATTATTCTTTTTTTAAGTTTAAAAAATGTATAAAGTTATTTCTTATTATAACGTAAAAGTTAATTTTTATAACGAGTAAGTTAAACTATTTGTACGGTACCTAATATATACGAGCATAATGAATTAATGCAAATAACAAATTATATCTAAAAATATCAGACAAAAACGAATGAAATTCAATAAAATAGAAATTAACTGTTAAAAAATTGTCGGAATTGAGAGTACAAAGACAATAGTTATTTATAGTTCTCAACAGTTATATTTATTTGATATATAATTTTTTTAAGTGACCTTAAAAAGTGAATAGATTAGTAGAAAACTGTAAATAACTGTTTATTCTGGATAAAACTATTGCATAATATAGACAAAAGTTATATGCAGAGGAAAAGTATTTTTAACTATGAATGAAAATTTAAAAATTTTAATATATACAATTTAATTTAAAAATTGAACATGAAAGTTAATATCTAGAGAAAACTGATGAAAATAGAAAAAAAAACTCTGAATAACTGTTGTCTTTGTATCAATTCGGATATTTTTCTACAGTTATTTACACTTAATCACTGTTTTATTTATTTATTTTTTGAGTCATTTACATTTTCATTTTCCGCTAGGTATTTAGTGACTCAGACTTGTTTTCGAAGCACTGCTGCGCTCTTTGGCATAAAATATTCTTTCAGATATAACAGAATATTTGACTTATCAAAAGCCATTACAGACTATTAAAAATTCACTTTACTTATCAGTATTACAGGCAGTATCTATTATAGCTGTAAACATTCTTTTACATTTTTTCAAGATTAATCGTTTAGGTGCGATTTATCGATTATGTAAAGTGGATATATATTTGCTTACCTGGACCATACAAACAAAATCTAATTCTGTCAAGTTCATTTTTTTGTGCAATCACTTCAAGATGCAAGATTTGAAAAAATTTAGTAAAATTTTCTGTTAACCAATAATTATTTAATAAACTGTTATTAGTAATGAATTCTTTAACTTGCTACACATGCAAATTAAAAAATAAAATTCACTTTTTAACGTTTGTGTGGAAGAGAAAATGGTACGAAAATAGACTCGAATTTTAATTGAACGAAGTAAAAAATAGGAAATACACAATTGAGCTTTAAGTACCAATCATAGAATTACATCGAATTATTACGTTATTACTTATAATGACCTATTATTTGCTAAACAAGGAAAGGTTTTACGTGAGAAAGGAAGTGACTAAAAGACAAAAATACTTTGAAAAGATTTATTTAATATAATGAGTTATATAAAAGTTTCATACAGAGAATCAGATCTTTATAAAATAAATTATAGTCTATATATATATTTGCAACAATTCTGCACGAGTATAAAATTTTCGTAGACTAAAGCGAGATTCACGCCAGCAGGTTAAATAGTGTAATACTATGTGTTATTTACATTACACACTATATATCGACGAGAGATAAAGGCGCGTAGATCGTCGGTCGACAAGACAAATGAGTGCAAGGTCATAGGTCGAGATCGATGTCGCAAGAACGTCACCAATAAACGTCAGCATGAGCGCGGATCGTAGATCAGAGAGGGAGAGAGAGAGAGAGCAAGAGGAAAGTCGACACGTCACGTTTTAGACGGGCACTGCGTAGACCTCGACCCTGAAGTAGACTCCGTGCCACCTCTGGCCCTTGAAACGTAAATTAACGCCTCCAGCGCCAGGTCCACCTCCGGTGATGGTGGCCTCAGCTCCGGTGCCGTCGCTGGTCTGGTCGAGCAGGCGCACTTGCGTGATCATGTGGTTCTCCGGGGCGCGCACATTGCGTTCAACGATGACCTTGGTACCGGTCACATGGTACTCCTCGGCGATGTTCTCCTGGTAGACGAGAGTGTCGCCCTTCTCCCGGTTGCCGACCACCAGGTGATGCGACTCGTTCTTCGCGAGGTTGCCGAACAGATCAGCATAGGCGCCCACAAGGACGGTGGCGAGCACCACTGCTAACACGGACGTACGAATTGATGCCATGTCTTCTTTCGCTTGTGTACCACTGGCTTGAGAGAGAGAGAAAGATAGAGAGATGCGCGTGCTGCTGCTGCTGGACGCGGACTGCCTGACGCTCGGCCAAAGCTGCGCGTCTTATGTAGTATCTTTAAGTTTTATTTCCTGTGTTTATGTCTCTTCGCGCGCGCAGACGTTTATCTTATCGGCAGCGCGGAGATGACATGCGCACTATAGTTCATGCGCTGAGGACAACGGACGCGGGTCTTTCCAGAACGTAATACGATTTTAAGGATGCGCGCTGATTAGCTATGTTTTTTTTTCAGCTATATTATCATTTTTATATATTTGATAATGATAATATATGTAGGAGAGCTGTTTTTTTCACGGTACTTTGCAGGAAGGAGCAATCACTTGGTCGTTCGTTGTTCGTTAAAAATTATAAGTAAATCATAATCTTATAACACATAACTGGTAAATTAGTTGCCAAAAAATGATAATTTTTTTAGGTCATTAAAATGTTTGTAAGGTTGATATAGGTAGATACTATATTTATTTACCCTATCAAAAATTTATAATTAGAAAAAGCTGTTATAATATATATTCTATTTTTAAAAATTTTATGCAGAATATGGTTAAATTCTTATTAATACGTAGTACGTAAGTGACAAAATCGTATGAGATTGTGTTATAACTAAACTGCGCTGCTAAAGTTCATTTGACGAAAGAGAACAGATCTGCAAACTTGCAAATAAAAATCACCTATCTAACGGAAATTTTGTTATGACGGTTTTCTATCTTAATCTTAACAGCTATATCGACATAGCAATATAAATAAAATGTAAATAGAAAAATGTTTAAATTTTTATTATTTTATGAAATAAGTATATAAAAACTAATGATATTTAACGTTTTGTCTATAAATGGTTTGAAAGATTTTTGAATCAATTAAATGTAAATTATTCGAACCTTGAAATCAAGGGTGTACCAATACTGTCCTTGTACAAATAATTAACTGTTTTGATTTTGAAATCAATGCGAGGTAAGCTATGTCCTAGAACCAGTATAAAGAACGAGCGGTCACTTATGCCATAGTATGTTTTGTATTCAAACATCATAACGTATTTTCTAGATTATTGTTCTCCGTTTTTATTCTTACATTCTTCATTAAGATTTATTATTCGTGCCATTCATAAGAAAACTTACGTATGATGTCATATTTTTACAATACATTTGTAAGAAAACATCTCAGTATAAAATAGTTTTCTATACGTAGTTAATATTTATGAAAATATTTCATTTGCTCCAATTCCGAGATAATGATTATTGACAAATTTTACTCTGCTATCGCATATTGCTGAGAAAAAAACTGCGGTGACTCGGTTACTTCCGCAGATATGAATAATCATATTGAATGCTCATGCTCATAACGTTTTCCATATTAAAGACTAATTTCATATTCCAAGAAAATTTAGAATTATTTAGAACACTGTATGCTTATAGATTTAAGAAATTTTAAATTTATTTTAAAAATTTCATATATATAATAACGTACAGAAAATTTTTTTAAATAAAAGTCTTCTAAAATGTTTTAAGATTTCTATATTTATAGAAGATTTTTTTGATAATTATTGTATTTTAAATCATTAATTTTTGGTACAATAAATGAACGTGCTGATAACGTTTATCATTTTATAAAATAGATCATTGAATCACACTGATTAACAAATTCTCATAAGTGTTTGCAGCTAGTCGATTAGTGGTATTTTATGACATCATAGTACTACGTCATAATTGGGAATGTATAGTTAAAAATACAAAGTGAATTATTACTTGAATCGTTTAAATTCCAAAGCATAAAAGCGTACCCAATTTTCTAAAGAATAGCATTGAATTCCAGAAATTTTTATATAAAGTAAAAGTATATATGAATAAATAACCAATATATCGTATTTAATGAAACAATGTAACAATTCAAGTAACGAGATAAATGAGTTATGAAAAATTCTTTATATTAATCGCCTTAAAGAAATATTTGTTGCGCTCATTATTTTTCTCGCTAATAAATCGTTGTAATTTTGCTAAATTAAATAAAATATAATGCTTAAATTAAGTTTTGATGATATTCACATACCATTCACTTGAATATTTATTCATTTGAAGGCTAAGATATAAAACAGTTTATTATTTGTTATAGGATAAAATTATTATATTTTATTTTTGACCAATAAGAAATAATTGGACCGGTTTTTAATGATGCATTTATTGATATTTTTCAGTTTAAAATTTTTAGGTTAAATTAAAAAGTGATTATCACCGTTAGTAAAAATAAAAAAATTATATTAGAACAACGAAAAATACGATGGAGAAATATTGTATACGATTCCAAAATCCATTAAGACGGATATCCTTACCTTGATAAAAGAAATGGCTTTCGTTTATATGTGAGTTAAAAATAACTAAAGTGGATGCTCACAACAGGTTTGGATAATATAGAAATCATTTCATGAATATTTTTCGTTAATGTACATTGGAACATGCACACGGCCATACTTTAAACAAAATTTATGTGTGCGTGTGTGTGTGGGAAGGAGGTATAAATTATAAAAATGTATAGTGCAAATGTGTATAGAGTACTAAAAATTTGGTAGTGCATTCGTTTACAAAATTTTATTTGTGTTACAATAACCTGTCAATTATAAAAATAATGCCATGACTTCGTTGGGTTCGAGCTAAATTTAAATTGATAACATCTTGAATCCTGTTTCAAATTAATATAAATTGAAATATTATGTTATCCTATATTATCCAATAAAATTAGATAGTCGTAGTGAGCGGTATATTAAGGTGTTTATTATACACATTTGTGCCACTAAAAATAATAAGGTTATTTAAAAATTCTGCCAGTCGCCTTATTTATTTTTAGTAAGTTTATTCAGTGCACTAAATTTAATAAAATTTAGTATTAAACGCTTATTTAAACATGTATTTAAAGTAAAAGCTAATGATAAATTTGACTCAGATTTTATATATAATTCGATAATATATATAATATAACTCACACACGCATACTAAAAAATTATCGAAAAATTTCTACTATTTGTATATAAGTATACAGAAAAAAAGAAATATATTATAAGTTGGACTATCACTATAGAGAATTTAAATTTTTTTAATTTTGGCTCATAAGTTTGAGGCTAATAATTTATTTTCAATGCAATTTTCCTCGGAAGTTTGTGAAGTTAATTATAAGTAAGGAGAAACCATACTGTTAACTGATGGATTTACTCTTAAGCTTTAGTTCTTAGTGTTGACATCATATCTTTCAATAGACATTAAATCACCAATCAAGCCGAACACAATTATTATCAGGTCTCAATATCGCGATTATATAAAATAGTAAATGATTGTATCAATAAAATAAAAGCGTTGCTAATTATCGTCACTACCAAATATAATTATTTTCTATCAGAAATTCCACAAAAGTTGATCTTCTTCTACTAATCCCGCGAAAGTTGGATGCCTCGTGTCGAAGCAGCAATTATTTAGCAGCTGATAAGATAATTAATCAGCATTTAAAGATCTTGAGGTATAGGTAATATAAAAGAGAAGTGCACCTTGCTAGACAACAGCACACAGGAGAGTTACAAATTAGTATCAGATCGTGTACCGAATAACAATCAGCAT
>JAYJLV010060950.1:0-17499 GCA_036873485.1 Torymus texanus
GTAAATATGTGTTTTGAATGTGTCAATTGACTAGTCAAGTATCGCGACTCATTTCGTTTCTCCCGATCTTACATATAAGTTTGAACCTTAAAGCCCCTTTTTATCGGGAACTCGAAAAGTAAACTTATTCGGTTATTCTGGGAAGCCACAGATATATAAAGTCAAGTGGGGGAGTGATCCAGGCAAAAGGAGGAGCGGAATAGGCTGAGATCGCGTTGATTAAAGATTTATTAGCGAATTTATCCGTCGGGCGCCCACTCGACGCTTGCATGTAATAAATAAAACTTTCGATATGCGCGATCACGCTTATTGTCAAAACAAGGCTGTTAGCAGCGTGATTTGTCGCATATATTTTTATTAGCGATCGATGGGTAATGAGAAGTTATTATATGCGTGTATGTCTGCAATGCAAAAATCGTTAATTTCGGTCGTTTCGTAGTTGATATTTTAAACAAACACCACGTGTGATATATCACTTCAATTTTAACGAAAAAGAAAAAAACCATACATATATATGTTGTTTCACCGAACCGTCGTAAGGTTTCTTAGCATGGGTTATACGACACGCCATTACACACTGCACACCAGGACGATTCATCCGCGTAAACGCATCGATTCTATGTAACAAACCACGCGCTATAAAAGAATTCCTCTTATAGTTATATCACAAAAACTTTCGCCAGACATACAACTATATATACGACGTATAAGCTCGCGCGTGTGTACGTATATATGTATATGTGCTGACTCATCTGCGCGACGCGAAACTGACGTCACGTTGGAAATTTATGAATGGAGGAATAGAGACACACATATATATATAGAGATATGCGTATACGATATAATATCGTAATTGATCGTATATCCGATTTTCCGTTTGTCAAAAGGCCGTAGCAGTCAAATATTCACGCGCCACGAGCAGATGTGTGTATATACGTCGGTGGCAGCATTTTTTGTTACGCGCGGTTACATTGGGAAAGGACGTTGCGGAGATTTTGACATATGTGTGTGTGTGTACGGATGATGAATGAATGAGTTGTGAGAAAGGATGTGAATAATCGGGAGAACACATAATATATTTGCGAATTCATGGAATTATTGCGGGATGTGCAAAAAAAAAGATGAAGAAGAGGACGAAAGAAAGGGGTTATAAATGTATGTGTATATGCGGTATTGTATAACTATTATCGAAATGTAGTCCGACGGCTTGGTGGATAGAACTTTTACGATTATTCAATCAACATGCGTCCCCCAAACTCCCATGTTATACATACATGATGTATACGCGTGTTATATTGCATGTACAGCTTGGAAGCTACACGTATATCCTTTGATTCACCGAAATCTACGTATATGTAATATTGTATATTACAAAATTAAAGCTGACTTTGTAAATTACATTTTATCTGTGAATGGCTTCCCGGAATAACCGAATAAGTCCACTTTCCGAGTTCCCGAGAAAAACGGGTTTTAATGTTCAAATTTACATGTAAGATCGGGAGAAACGAAATGAGTCGCGATACTTGACTAGTCAACTGACACATTCAAAACACATATTTACACGCTGGTTTCAACACATTATATACATTTCCTGATGCGTTAAAAATGAATATGAACTCAAAAGAGTATGGACTTATGTGGTTATTCCGGGAACTCTGGACTGATCTGATAGAGCGGTTCGCCGTTATTTTAGAGCGTATTCTTTTATTTAATTATGAAACAGGTCAATAAATTACAAAATTACCAATTGTTCAATGAATTCTTCTAATATTCTCCTAGAATTTTACTATAATATTGTAAAATTTTAAAATGTTTATAACTTGAAAGTCTATATGAATTTTTTAAATAAACAGATAAATATATATTAGCCATCATATTCACATTAAATATGAATAGATAAAATAAATTATAAGTAGGATAAATGAAAAAAATTATGAATTTATCCGGTTATTTCGAGCAGAAAATTTGAAAAATGGACTTACCTGGTTACGTTTCGGGTGAATTGTAGCTTTACGGCAATATTTTTGCTACTACTGAAAATGGTAAATGAAAAAGGCCTATATGAGGATACAAAATTCGGGGTTATCTCGATTTTCAAAAGAAGTGAACTTATTCGATTATTCCGGGAAGCTACAGATATAATATCGTATATTAGAAAATTAAAGTTGAGCTTGCGAATTATATATATATATATAATGACACGCGAAAGTTCACTTATACACTCGCGTACCTACCTATAATCGTTAAATTACGAAACTTTAAAATTCATCATATACATAACTACGAAGCGTTCCACTACTAATATGCTCAACGAGAAAATCGTGAAAAAAAACAATCTACGAGACGCGACGCTTGTTAGGGCAATTTGTTCCACAGTACGTACACCGGACACCGCCTCTCGTTCCCCTTTTTCCCCCCAGAAGAAGAATATATCCCGTAAGCTGAGAAGAGAGCGAGAGAGAGAGAGAGAGAGAGAGTAGCGTACGCTCTATGTTTTTATCCGACTTGACCTTCCTCAGTCGTTCGTTAGAAGCTACTCGCGATTTTTCCTTCCCACCCGCTGCCCCCACTTATACTTGGTGGAGTCGTCTTACGCAACGTCAGGAACTTTCGCGATAGTTCTCTCTCTCTCTCTCTCTCTCCCTCTCTCTGTGTATTTGTGTGATTTTAGGATAACCACGCGCATCGGGTTTAGCTATACTGTTTGTTTGGGGTTGTGGTCGTCAACGCGTGCACGGATTTTTAAAATTTTATCCCGTAGGGTTAACTTGGAATGAATGACGTAGAGTAAAGTAGTGTATATATTGAAAAAAAAAGTGATGAGAATTCGTGTATATGACTAGTCATGCACGACTAGACTACATGTATTTGTATATGAAAGAATAGCAGTAGATTGAAAATTTACATTACAAATTACGCGGGACCCGAAACAATTGAGTTCAGTTTTAGTTTGGAAAAAAATTGTTCACGCAGGATATATAGTATAGACTATCGGCAGCGCGTGGGCTGACTACAGCCGGATGTTTTCTACTGGCGGTTGCTCTCGCGCGGATGACCCGCTCCATTGAACGATACTTGCTGTTTAAAAATCTGGTATGTTTGTTATACGATGCAACGACTATTGAATATCATTATGGTGAAATAGAAAAACAATAATTGTTCGTTATGGATGTGTACGGTTGAGAATGAACTGCAGGATTTCAGATTGTATGCGATTGAATATGCCTTCTAGAATTATTTTAAAATAGACAAAAAAAATCTTTGGTATAAAATATCGTACAATAAAACGGTCAACTACACCGTAACTTCGAAAAACTTGACGCAAAAAAAAACGTCTGACGTAAAAAATTACAATATCCAAGATCTCTCCGGACCACGTCAACCGGAAAATATTTAAACCTTTATTTTAATTTTCCCAACATATACCATTATAAAAATGCCTCCAACCCCTACCTCGATTTTTCCCCACCACATATCCTCGTTCCATCCATCCCTCCTTCCCTTCGGGAGAAAAAAAAATTAAGAGACAACCACCCCCGCTTTCTCGCTAAATATCCAAAAACCCCGCGATCGCTAGGCACCGCCCCCCGCGTACTCTCACCATCCACGTCAAAGAAGCATACACAGTAGTAGTAGTCAACCAACTCTCTCTCTCTTTCTCTCTTTCTCTTTCACTCGGCAACGGCATAAGGCAGCTGCGCTCTTGCGTCACGCGGGCGCGCAACCGGTTCGCTCGCTCTCTCTCTCTCGCTCACTCTCCGTCGCCCCCTATGTATGGCGAGCGTTGAGCACGCGGAGCCTCAGTCCGCCTTCGTCCGCCGCGGTACACGCACGAGAGAAGAGAAGAGAAGAGAAGCAGCAAAGCAGAGAGCAAAAGTGTTGCTTGAGCTTTATACGATAGATACCACATACACACATATATATATATATATATATATATATACTACACACGTAGAAAATATTTTGGAGCCTGCAGGAGGTTTTGTCGAGGATTGCTGAGGGTACACGTTGATATTACAGAGGACCATATGAGGTGCAGGTGAGTGAACGTGAGATTAGATTATTACTCTTGATGCTTTTTTAATGAAGTAGGGGAGAAATGCGCGTGTGTATGAGGATGCACGCGGTGCGATGTGATTTATAAGGTGGGGGAATGTGGGTCAGAATTCAGCTTGCGTATCGGCTATTTTTAATCTTTTTTTCTCCTACATTTCTTTTTTTTTATAATAAACGTTTCGTTATTTTCTCTCGGGCGTACGGGAGAAAAGTGAAGTCTGTAGTATGGCTGACCGTACGGCGAAGTTACTACTTCTACTACTGCAGGTCCATCTCGGTTAAAACTATACCTGCGAAATTTTTGTTTCTTCAAAAAAAAAAAAAAAAAAAACCTGTACACATCCGATTTCCAACGGCAAATTCATACCAGCTTAAAAAAAAAATGGCAAATCGCCCGGCGACGAAGAACCACCACCGCACACGTGTATATGTGTACCGATCGCAGCGACGGTCGCGCGCTCGTCCCGTTTAGTTTAAACTGTCCGTCACACGAAAAGTACTCGAGAAACTTTTCTGAAGGCTGACGACGAGCTTGCTGGTATATACAAGCAATCGATACTTACGCCGTTGCGCTTGTAGAATATGTATTTATAAAATTTATGTCGCTATATACACTGTATTATATAGTATAAAACGTACGCGTACATGTATCATACCCCATTTTTTCTCTCTATTTTTACTATTAAATTTCGGTACGTACGGGGTTATATATGATTTAGTATACAACACAGCATCGGAAACGATCAGCTAAGATACGCTCGTATAAAGAATATATCACAACAATAACAACAACGCGTTACGTACATATTTTTATTACCGTAGTATAACAGCGTATTAGCGGTAACACCCTACTATTATAACTGGTAAGAAGTGAGAAAAATACAAGTTTTATCGCCAACCCGTAGTGCGCTTTCGAGATAACGTCGCGCGCTGTGCGTATAATTTATCGATATATACGTACGGGAATTCGCATTATGTCCTGCGCGATATAATTCCATTTGTTTCAGATTTTATCCCAACAGCGATTATTTCGTTTTTATAATAACTTGCCTATCTGGTATAACGATATTTGCCCTTGCCCCTCGTTAGCGGTTGAACCAACATCGTTTTACCTTCTCCCCTCGTCGGTTGGAAAATTTAATTATCCCCGGAAGCTTCCTGGTTTCGACAATGCGCGCACTGATATATATTCTCTCAAAATATCTTATCTCCCACCTTCTTGTCAGTGTTAATGCCGCTGAAAATCTCGAACAAGGCCTGTTGCGTCTGGTACGTATATAGTTTTAATAAAAGTGTCGATGGGCGCGAATGTTGGAAAGAGTATAAAGCGTAAAGGCGCTTTATTATGCACTTAAACCTTATAAATATAAACTTGTTTGGAATTTCTTTAAGTTTCGGACGTATGGTGAGAAATCCGCGGGGAGAAAAGTCGCGGAAGCTGCTTTAGGATACTTTCCTGGATACCATATTAAACTTATATATATAAGAGACATGTCAACCATGTTTTCGCAGAGAATTCAGGACAGTTCTGGAATTTCAGCGAGTCGATATCTTAAGGAAACTGAAAATATTGACGACCCTTGTCGATACTTGTTCTCTTCTCTCGTTTCGCAAGCGTAAATTTAACCGTGTACCTCGTTTGCAACCGTCGCGCGGCTGTTGAAGAAGGAGGAACAGCTTGTTAAAGAAAATTAACCGCCCAAATAATTCAGTTATATTGCCGTACTACGAGTTTCTTGGATTGCTGCTACTGCTGCTGCTGCGAATGCATCGTTTTATTCTATCCGAGTCTGTTTTGCGGCTCGCGCATCTGTTCTTTATATCTTTCTTGGGATGCATGTGCGCCACGGGCTCTGCGTCATCGCTGCTTCGTTAATAAACGACTTGTTGGCTATGAAAAGGGCTTAATATATTTTTCGGCTAATTGCGGTTGGATAAAAACAAAATTTTTTTGTTGTAAAAATTATAATTTCTTGGTAGAAACGTATCGGTATGTATATATAGAAGTGTCGATTTTTAGCTGTTAGCTGTTTCTACACGTTTTGATTTCGATATCGCTCTTTTTGCTTATATTGTATATGAATATTCATACGCTATTATAAATTTATTGACTGGACCTTTACTGCGTGCTTAAATAATTTAATGGAAAAACTATATATAGTATATAGGTAACAGGCTTATCTTTATTCAAATATACTAAAAATCTCATCGATAATGTCTAAAATTATAATCCAAATTTCATTATTCATTGGCGACTACAGAATCCCTTGCATAAGTTACCGAATAACCTTTCGGCATCGTTGTCATCCTGCACGGCTCCAATTTTATAGTCCAATAGGCCAAAATTTATACGTATATCTTTTAAAAGGTGTAAAAATAGTGCATATTTATGTGCAACTCCTGATATCCAAACAGCAATAAAACAAAAATTCGAAAACACGAATTTATGAAATTTCACCGTTCAACATCGGCCGCACCTCTATTCGTAAAATTAAAAAAAAAGACCCTTAACCGATACTGTTTTCCCCCTCTCACGCACCGCCACCCCCTCAGCCCTCCACGATGGACCTGCCGTACCCATCGCACCGTCTCTCCACGTCGTCGGAGGAACAATCGATCTTCTACATCGACGACCCGGTGCCTGCACCAGACTGCCTTCTATCCCCGGAACGTCCAACTGAACCTAATCACCTGCCTAGAGACGAGCATTCGAGTTTTGACATCGGAGCTTTGGCGGACCTTCATCCATCGCCTCGACCACGTAACTATAATCAACGTCGACGGAATAGTTCTGTATCGTCACAATGCAGTGGTAGCACGGTTGGCAGACCCAGGAGGCACCGTAGACCATCTGAGTTTGTTGAAGGCAGTGGTAGAAGGGCGTCTACGTGCCATGGCGGACCCGGCAGGCCCAGGTCCGGTAGCTGCGCAAGAGTGACGCCGTTAGGTAGGCTACCGCTTATGCGTTGCGTACATAATATTATCGTATTCATATATATATGCGCTTATCTTATCGCGTAGGAGATTTTTTGTAATTGAAATTTGAATTGTTACAGTGTACGATATTAATTCGAAAAGTATCTTTTTTTATATTTAAGAAATTACTTTTATACTGTAATAATGCATAATAAATATTATACTAATATCAACCATTACTCACATGTACAATATACCCCATTCATGTACCTTTTATATACCACAAAAATAAAAAAATTAAATTTTATTAAAAAACCAATCTACATCTCATTGTAAATATACCCATATATATACTCTAACCCACCACCATCATCATCATCATTAACAACCCGCACCAACAATCCCCATCACAATAACACCATTCACCTCTGAACCTCAACAGGCGACGGCCGTCGTGCGAGTCTATGCAAACCAGGCCCTCGTCCACCAGGTCAGCGTTCACGTCGTGCGAGCAGCGCCGGCCGACGTGACTCTGTTCGCCCTTCACGATCCGACATTGACCGTAGTCCATCAGTATGCTTTACACCTGTCAGCATCACCGAAGCGTCTTTAATCAAGGAACCTCACGAGATCGAACGTCAACGTCGTCATCGACGTATCGCGCTCATACTCTTGGTGACGTTTGGATTTATACTGGCAGCCTCGGTGTTAGCTGTCGTCGTTACTCTCACTCACAGCAGTTTCTACAAGCCGCCAACAGGCTCGCGTGAACTCGCTGAACATCGAGCCGCTCATCACGTAATTATGGACGATGGTAGTGGTGAGGACGATGATGGACGAGTGTGTTGTGATGATGCTTCAATTGTGTGTGGTTGCGTGTGTGTGTTATAATATAAGGATATTATGGTATATATAGGCTTGAAGCTTTATAATCTTTGATATACGCGCATATATATACATAACAATTTCGCATAACAACAGGCTACACAGTGTCGTGGATAATATGTTATAGATTATCCAGGCCAGCGCCGCTGTTTCTCTGCGTCGAATGAATAACGCGAGTTTTTTTTTTGTGAATTTGGAACTACGTTTAATCTCCATCACGGTAACCCCTTTTAACTTCTTCCTCCGACCGATCGATAATCCCTTACTGAGTTCCTGAGAAATGCGAGAAAAAAATTGTTAAAAATTATATTTAACACGATTGCGTATAATACTCACAATACACATAATATGTAGTTATATAAGTGTATGAGACGGTGAAGAAATACGATAAATTAACGAGACCTTTTGTTTCTTTCATTTTACAGTCCGGAAGGAAAATGAGGAGCTACTGAACTCACTGAACCGGGAGTCGACGCCCGAGAACGTGACGACACTACTGCAGCCCTGAAAGCGCGTGTATAGAGAGTGTACACGAGGCCAAATCTATTATATACACGAAGAAAGAGAGAGAAAGAGGGAGACACGATGACGCGTGTCCCACCCCCGCAGCGCGCGTGTGTGTGAGTGTGTTCACTACTAGAAACGAATATATATATATAGACATATATACACAGTTCATAAGAAGAAGAAAAGATGATCTGTTGCGTTTGCGAGCGCGAGAGAGACACAGAAAATTTCTCGTATAAAAGACGGAAGAAGGAGGAGGAGGAGATGGAAGAGGTGGAAGAGCGATATTTATTTTTGTGTGCTCGCGGGGTGATACGCACACATGGAGTATATATACAGTCGATGAGGTATAACGGGCCACAAAGACAAAGAGTACGTTTTTTTTTCTGTTTAGTTCCGTTTCGTTAGTATGTTGACTGTTGTCGGTGTAGATAAAAACAAAACATGGAAAAAAATAAATATTAATAATAATAATAAATAATATTAATAATGATATTAATAATAATGATAAATGCGAGAAATACGCGCGTATACGCTTATTAGCGTTTAAAAACAAGCTGTTACAGAGATTCTTGATACTTGATAGAGTGTAAAACGAGTTCGAGGTTTAAAATGATATTCCTCATGATTTTACGTATAATATGTATAATATATTCTTCGTGAGGCACACATACATTTCTTAATTTCCATCGTTATATACATACATATATAAATATATACGCGACGTTATTCATTGTCAATTGAGAACTTCTAAAAAAAAAAAAGACTTTTTCGCACCTTGCCAAAGAGTATATATATCTTCGGTTTTGATGCTTTTGTTTTTGTTTCTTTTTCTATAGAGGATACAAGCAATCTCGTTGATTAATTATTATTATTCTCTCTGTCAATTAAACTGAACAATCAAGATGATAAAGACAAAAATAAGTAATGAAAGAATTATTATCGCCCACGACTTGATATATATATATATATATAGAAAGGAAATAATTTTAAAAGGAATCTATGAGAAAATTTTATTTATTCTTTTATATGTAAAACTAAAATGCATTATAATTAAAGACGCTAAGATGTTTAGTGAAATAAATAAAAAAAAAAATTAGAAAGTTAAGTTGTAATAAAACTTATCATAGAATATATGCGATTATCTTAAATGTATACTGTGAAAATTGCGTTGAGGTAATTTGATCTATTATAAAGAAATAAATACATGAATTAAAAACAAAAAAGAAAAAAAAATAACCAAACAACAAACGTGACATTACCGAGTCTCTTCAAAGTACAAATTAGTAGACAATATTACCACTGACTCTTGTTGACATTGTAAAAGATGATCTATGAGATATACTTGATCGTGCCAAAATGATGCTCTATCCTATATTATCAGCAGATACACTCACTCTTTTACTGAAAAAAAAACAAAATTTGATTTCAACAATTCAATGTTATTTCGTATCGTTTTTGTTATTATTCGTAGTATTACTGTGCTTCTTACCCAATAAGAGACTATTTTTATTTTCAAAAAAAAAACCAAAAGAAAAAAATGTTGATTGATATATTGTAAATATTGTAATTATTTATTGCTTTATTGAATACTCTTATTAATATAATATATTTGTAAATCACAAAAGAAAACTTATTACATTTATTTTTTATTTCATATATAACACAAAAACGAAAATACTGCAGCGGTTAGTTATCCTACAAAAAATCATAATACATATGACATGGGCAACTTTATCGAAAAAGATAATATAATATATATACACATTGCAGAACGAATCACACGAAACCATTAAGTTGTCCAAAATCTAAAAGATACATTTTAAAATGTATATACCTATACGTATGTAGCTATATAGCGTAGAAAAGATGACGCTGTTAGATTGGAGAAATCAGTTACCAACAACTGCGAAAGTTACGACCCAGTGCGAAAGAAAACTATGACAAAAATAGAATGATTATTTATGATTATATTGGTTTCTCTTCGCTCTACGGAACGCCAGGAAATTAAAAAGTTTTTGAATTCTTGGAGAGTTCGAAAGGAGGACGGAGATGAAGAAGTTTCACTGCGGCTGCTGAATTCTAAGTAACCAAAGTAAGTACTTTTCTAACTTTGACAAACTTCTTGAAAATACCTTTCGATTGAATTATCAAAACTCATGCGTGGGAATGGTAGAATGATTTCTTGAAACATTAAAAAAAAAAATCCCCTTGCATTTCTTCAAAACTTTCACTTTCCATAAATACATACTTATATGGTTAATTGCAAAATACTTGGATTTGAAAGACGCGCCTAGAGTTCTGAAGTTTAAGTCGAGCGCACTTGTTTTTGTGTCTCAGCCACAAGCTGAAGGTGTTTGAAATTAACACCGAGGAAAAATGCAAAAATACTCGGCTGCACTTGTAAAGTGTCACGTTTCACAAAAAAGAAACTCCGAGTAGCTTCCAACCTTTTTCCTTAATATTCCTCAACCTCTGTTGTCGTTTTTTTTCCAACCAAGCATTGAATACTTTTTTCCTCTTCAGTGAACAGACCCAACGAGCGGAAAATTCACGACTGTGTGTTTGCATCCACCACTACCACCACTGGCACACGACACTAATTACAAATCTTCCCTAAAACTTACAAAAGATAAGATTATATATCAGCTATAATAATGTCTATTATTCGCACGCGTTATTATTGCTTCCGTATATATACAATACTATATACTAACCGCTTGAAAATGTCAGTAGTAAAGATAAATATCACACGCGCGGTTATATACTTCCGTAAAAAATCTCTTGAGGTTACAAGCTGTTCACGTTGGAATCAATATATAACGCGTATACCTACGTACGTCTTTGGTGCGCAAGTCAACGTCGCGCTGATGCCACACCACCGCGTGTGAGATGAATATACGTTATACTCTATTTCAAGCATCACACGTATATACTCGATGATTCCCGGTTTGATAAACGCGTTTGATGGGCTCGTATATATTCGCTATTTCGAGACGCGAAAAAGGCATCCATCGCGAGATGCAGCGTAACGTCTTCGCGCGTGTCACTTTTGATTCTCTGTGTGTATGTGCATTTATGTATGTATGTATGTACCTACGAAATGTTTTTCGTGCACGACGCTGTTATGAGTAATTATTTGCGAGGAGGTGGCGTGTTAGCGAGATAAGAATGTTTATGCGCAAGAACGCGTAGGGCTAATTACGCGCAGTCACGTTGTGTAAAAGAGTAAACGTTCATAGCTGGATGCTGAGCTTTCACGTGTATGTGTGTGTATAACGAAAAACTAAAGTAATCAACAATTTTTGTTACTTTTTTTTGGTTTGCTGAATAATATAATATATTATATACGACCGACGTATGAGGTTACTAGATCTTTTGATGCCATAAAAATAACGACTCTGGTGGTAATTGTTTTAATGCAAACAGAGATAACTAGTTGTATTTAACAACTTGGGATGATAAAGTTTTAAGTAATGTGAAAAATTACGGACAATATTTGTTTGGAATTTAATTAGGGATTGGTGGAAACCGAGGTTTCCAGTGATATTATATATGTATGATGCTTGTACCAAGTTTGTATATTGTAATGTTAGTTTAATGAACATAAAGTTCTATAATAACGGTGTATGAAGATTTAGAAGGAAACGGCATGCATATCTATAGCAACACTGTATAGAAGTATATGATATGGTCATAATTAAGTATCATTTTGATAAGTAGAAATATTTATTATCTTTTTACCTATACATATGTGTAGAAGTTTAATTCTATATTAAACGAAGTGAAAATTGTTGTAACCGTTGCTATTAAAGTACCAGATTGTATGGTGCAATGATGATAATATAGTAACCAAAATATTACTATCCTGATTATGAAAAATAGTAAATAACATATATTTTTAGCTACATTTATTAATTGGAATGAATTTTTTATAATCATTAATTGAAAATCTTGGTACTTTAAATATTAGAGATTTGTCATAACAGATAATATTTAGATCGAAAATATAATTCAATAATCGTATCTCTTAAATATCAAAGTGTAGGTTTCTCGAAAACACTGTAAATTTAACAAAATAAATCTTTTGTTAAATTTACAAATATATTACTATCGTTATACATTTTTCATTCCATTTTTTCCCCTAAATCACTCAATTTCACCAGACATATGCATAACACTTGACAATCAATAATATTCTTCCTCTTTAAGCACCGAACCCACGATAAGAAACATCATCGCAGCCATTATTTTTATTTGAACCCCGACAATAACCCTCTACTTCCCTATATTTAGCCAGCATCATCACCGGCATCTCTATTAATACCTGCCTAATGATTTCAAAACGACCGAGACCAAACCACTTTAACGAACGCAATTTACTATGATCAACGCCAATATGCTCGCGTATACAACCGAACACGTATATATATAAATCCATTTACGTGAATGTGTATATACATATATGTATATAAACGCGTGAGAGAAGCTGGGCGATTAAATTAGTATAAAAGCTCATAGGCCATGCTATAAATGTTGATTAATTGAGCTATCCAAGCTTCCCGGTTCCTGCGTAGGAAGTTTCCGGATCGAAGGGGGGGGGGGCGAAGGGATAAGATGTCGTCTTTAATTAATCGTTAAAGGGCAGAGTGTCGTATACAGTGTTGAGTAATAGTGGACGTGTAGTATAGTCGTACGTTACTTTTTTTATTTTACTCCTCGAGGGACAAATATTTGCTGAGTTGTTTTTCATTTAAGAGTTACACGTGGTCGCAGGATGAGAGATGATTGTTAGAGAGAGATCATGCGTTGGGGAAGAAAAAAAAGCGCTTGTATTTGGCATTTGGATGAACGGAAACCACAGTGTACATAACGAACACCTGATTTATGTTAAAACTATAAATAACTGTGAATATATATATATAATCACGAGCCGTCTGGTGGCCTATAGCTTTTTTAATTGTATGAAATCGAAAATTGAGTTAAGTTTTGGTGTTAGTTATGTACTTTCCCACGTCTATAACGTCTATATATAGTAAACAGAACGACGATACATTGCACTAACAAATCACATGCAGCATGAAATGGTTATGATATATATATATATATATATATATATAATGAACTTGTATCACTTTTTTTTTTTACGAATATCGCGGTGTCATTGCAGGTGCGCAATGTATATACCTACTGGAACATACATCGCGATCCATTGAAACGTGTGCAAAATTCGTGTCTTTATCTGCCGTCTCTTATAAAGAGAGTCGCGCGGGGGCGATGAAGCCACAAGCCAGAAGCGGAAAATTACGCGGTTTTTAAAAGTTTCCAACAGCCATATCAACTTGAAATATATTTACAAATGGTAATTGAATAATGATTGTTGAACGTGTGGGGTTGCCTTGTGGTTAATTAATTATCGCCTATATGGAAAGTGAAATATATACGTTATATCATATAATAATAATAATAATAATAAATGAAAAAGAAAAGAAACTTATTATTTATCCTTGAAGCTCTTTGATGATATCGTCGGTGAGGATAATTAACTGACGAGAAAAATAACAATTAGTTTTCCTCAATTAGCATGCGACCTTATTGCGAGGAATCAGAAGTAAGGCGAGTGTTCGTCAAGATGCTCGCTTGTATCTATTATAATAAGTCTATTTTATTATTCGTGTGTGTTTAACGATTACAATGTTGGTGTAAGATTGAAATGTGATCGTTTCTAGAATATCTCGAACAGAACTACCGTTACCTTAAATTGAAATTTAAGCAGGAATTTAACGTTTTATGTTACTCTATAGAAATGAGTTTTAAAATAGTATATTTACATTGCAAACATTATTATATTGATTGCCAATTGATATATTTAATTGAAGGATATTCTATTAATAATATCCGTGTGAATTAAGTTTAATTATTTTTTTTTTCTTTCAATTAAGACAACTTAATCTGCTACTCAATTAATGTTTCTTTTTTTATATTACTAACGCAATTCGTCTCTTACAAATTGCATACTTGAGCTTACTTTTGAATTTATGTAAATTGAAAGGATTTTTCAAGGCAGTGAAATGAATCAGATGCATAAGACGCAGTTTTTTCTTTTTTTTCTGCTGAAACTCAGTCAGCATAATTTATTTTTCTCAGTAAATAAATATATACAATATTTAAAAGTATACCTGTATCAGTCTCTTTGTAGATGTGACTAACATTTTGTAAAAGTAAGAACGAAGGGTCACACAAATTGATGACAGTGAAAAGTCTTTAACATGGTTTCTATATTTGTACACCATATAAGGGAATATAATTTCTCTAATCAGATGTCAAAACAAAATAAACATTTCCATACAGCTGACGTACGAATAGCAAGACATTTTAATGACTGAAAAATATTGCTACGATTACAATTGAACTAAAATTTATAAAAAGATATATGATGCTTAGGTCGTTAAGAAAAAATGCATATAGATGGAATTCGATCATTAGAAGTCATTATACAATCGACAGTTATAATTCAATCTTTTAATCTGAAAATACGATTACAAATGTTTTATGCTATTATCTTTAAATATTTCTGCACATTTACTTCGTGAAGAAATTTTTTTTTTAAAAATCAGGTCGCAGTATATAATGACTGAGAGTAAAATGGTATACAAATTATAAATCATAAACAATTATGTTTCACAATTTTTTTTTATTACAAAAATATTCAAATAAATAAAAAAAAAACATAAAAAATATGTTCACTTTGTACGATACTACAATTAATTTAATTACCGTACGTTAAAATTCAAACGATTGTTGTTCCCCTAATAGTATATCCAAGGCATTGAGTATACAATTATCAGATTTTCTGTTTGCCCACTTCACATGAACAAATATAATGTGTTTGAATTAATGAGATCTTACATTTATATTTTTCTAGAATTTTTTTTAGTTCAGGTGTCTCATATTAGATACGCGTTAATAGCTAACACATTATACGACTTTATAATATATATGTTCGTTCACAATTAGAACCAGAGATTCGGAAACATTCTCATTCATTCCAGTCTCTGCATTTATATACACATTTATAAAATCTCGGAAGACCATTAAAGATCACTACGCTATCGTGTTAATTTGCGTTTCGGCGACGATTTCCTTACGTTTTGGCCTCTTCCGGCAATTGAGCTCCTCTTGAATCTCCAGCAGAGATTTTCCTTTTGTCTCGGGTACGATGAACACTATGAAGGTGATACCAATGAAGCAGGCTGAAGAGAACCAAGCGAAGGACGTGTAAATTCCAAGGGTGTCAGTAATCACCTGGTGCATCTTCGACACAATAAAAGCGAGCAGCGAAGCCCAGAGGTTTACCAGTGACACAGCGAACCCCTTAACGTTCGTAGGAAAAAGCTCGCCCAGCATCATGTAGGGCAAGGGGCTGATTCCAAGTGCTACAACGAGCTCGTAACTGATGATCGAAGCGACGAGGATGCTACCATAGCCCTGAAGGTTCACGGCCAAATGTAGCTTCAGCAGGTAGAATACTCCGCTTATCGCTAAAACCACACCAGCTAAGAAAGTCGTTACAAGTAGCAAAGGTTTCCTGCCTATTCTATCCACAAGAGCTGATGCTGCAATGCCTGCAGCCAACTGTAGCACACTGAGGACGATGACAGCTATAGGCGCTGGTATCTCAGCCTCGCTTTGTTCGATGATCTCCTGGGTGTAGGATTCAATAGCAGCGATACCACTGAACTGTAGCACCACTTGCAGCCCGAAACAAATGAGGACGGCACGTCTGTTACCCGGAGTGTTGAAGAGGTCCCATACATGGCCTCTGTCACTCAACTCCCTGATCACCGTCTTCTCCATCTGGTCCATATCCTCGTCCAGTTCTTCTCGTGCCACGTACCTTTTCAACCTGGTCAAACTAGCTTCTGCTTCCTGTCTCCTGTTCCGCATGACAAGGTAGTACGGAGACTCAGGCATCCAACTGAAGGTGACGAAGAACAGAACTGACATCAAGATGCAGCTATATCCCAGTCCCTCGTACGACGCAAATGGTCCAATCGCATGAGCGTAGAGTTCGCCGAAGCTAACCATCAGTTTGATGAAGGAACCTAAGGATCCGCGTATATTCTTGTCAGCAATCTCGCCTATGTACATAGGACAAACAACGTAGACAATACCCTGACCAAGACCACTAGTAAACCTCGAGGCGTATAGAACGTACGGTGACCAGGCGAATATTATTAGTAACCAACCGACGGTGAGTGGTACACCTGCAAGCAGGAGACTCGCCTTACGACCGATCGAGTCAACCATGAACGCTGCGACGATGTTCCCAGGAATCGATCCAAGAAGGTAGAACGAAGCAATCCAGCTAGCATCGTTCGACGTGATCGGTAGATGAGAATCAACCGATTTCAGCATAGGTAACGTTGGTGAAGTCCAGCCTATATGAGCCCCTGTTATCGCCATGGCCATCGTGGCTAATAGAGAGAAAAACAGGACACGTGTTGAGCTTGTTCCTTTGATTATCTGCGCTGTAGGTATAGAGTCTGTGCAATTTACCGGTTATAGCTGCTAGGTACTGCGGCCACTGCTTCGTGCAATGCTGATTCTGCTTATTAACATCCGTAATCGCCATTGTTCTTCTTTTTATTTATTTTTTTAGCAGTTGTACTCTGTTTTATACGTATAGGAAAAAATTTACAACAAATTCGTAATCCCAACGCGCATCATGGTATTTATTATATACCAAAGCTTATAGCTCGGTTATTACTTCGTTATACTACTACCAACGTGTTGAGGTATTTAAACGGTTCGCATGTGTATAATAGACACGGGGGCGTGTGTATATTATATATATATAATATACGCGTGAGTATCACCAAGCTTATAAAGCATCAAGTACAAAAACCGTAGGTGTGGAGGCTGGTTTTTATACGGTCGCTTTATCAGCTGGCTCGTCGTCGTGCACACGCTTCTCTCTTATCGACGAATAGAATCATTCGTATACTTACCTCCTCTCTTATTCTCTTCACCTGCAATTTTCCGCGCGTAGAGGAGAACTATATATATATATATACACACACACACACACACACACACACACACACACACACACACACACACACACACACACAC
>JAYJLV010060961.1:0-17498 GCA_036873485.1 Torymus texanus
CAAAACTCTCCACCTTTCTTACAATCTTTTTTCACCAATAACATTTTTCAAATTTTAACTTTCCCACAAACTTAACTAATTGACATTTCTTATATTTTACATTTATACACATTACTAGAATATATAACTTTGTTTTTAAATATTTCAATTTATTCAAATATTATTCATCAAAATAATTTTTATAAATAATTGAAAACATTTACGTAATTCTAACAATCGATAAAAATTTTTAACAAATTTTTGCAAAAAATGTAAACTTTTTAATAACCCTTTTTACCGTCCACTATCTTTCTACGGCCCCCATTCCTCCCCCCATATTTTCTTAAAAATTAAACAGAATTTGCAATCTTTGCATAACCCTTTTTACCATCCACCCCTCCTTCACTTACTCACGCATTTCTTCCCACATCTGCTAAGCTGCTACAATACGATAAGTTCCGACGCTCTCCTCTCTACCCCACCTCGAAGCTGCTAGAACCTTTTCCCAAAGCATGCCCCCTCTTCGCTGCTCGTGACCAAAACTTTCCCCCCAACTTCTTAGAAGTAAGACGAGAATATTTTTTGAAATTTCATCATTTTCGGCAATCATTTTTTTTTGCTTATCTTAAAGAGTCGGTAATCTTTTGATTTAACTGCGTATCATAGTCTACAAGGATTAGTGCATTAATAAGCCGTTTCTCATAAATTAAAACCATCGTTGTTACAATACAACAAATATAATGAATTTTCCGTTTTTTTTGAACATTTTAATTAAATGTAAACATTGTCTCCTGCACAAACGAATTTCCAGACTACTTATTATAGAAATAAATTGTATTTAAAACTTATTTATTCACGCAAGCAAAATGCAAAAGTATATAGTTATTCTTTGAAAAAATAAATAAAATCGTAAGGTCGGTTATGTAGGAACAAAGCTGGTATCAAACGTCCACTTACCACTTTACGACCCTTATTCATTTTGAAACTTTCTTAGCACGTCGTATTCTCCTCAAGAAACCTCCTGCGGTAATATAGTACCTTAATAGGTTTTGCCGTATATTCTATAGGTACTCGAACCTTTAGCAAAAATTTGTTTTTATTCCAACTTTCTCAAAACTAGAAAGTATTAACCGGGGCGCTACGCGTCTCTTAAAGTTAACTAAAGTCATCCAAAACTGAGTTTGTAATAGTAAAATAGATACTTTGGATATTACGGGCTGGTATGGCACCGATACTTTCCCAAAATATAGAAATAGAGTCAACTACGTAGAAACGCTGATTGGGATTAAATTATACGTAGGTATACGCTTCTCGAACCCTGTGCAGGTATAGGAAAATCTAATAAGGACGAGAGACTTGAGAAAAAGACACTTCTAGTGATATCATGCCACACTGGCCTAATTTGACTCCCCGTAAGAATAAGTTAATGCTCACCTGTCTCTATTCCTCTCTCCCAAATGAATTTACGACGGCTTCGTGAGCCAGATATTTACTTTTCGCAAATTCAGCATACCCATTCAGTCAGTATTTTTCCGTAATACATACACAAGGTCTGATAGCCCCAATAAGCTTAGGGTAATGGGATTATTTCAACAGCATTATTAGACTAACTAATGGGCCTTAGTACACTGAAGAAGTATTTGGTGGACTACAGTACTAATGAGGGTATTCCGGTGCTTTTTCTCAGGTCTCTCGTCCTTAATGGATTTTCCTACACCTGCACGGGATTCGAGAAGCGTATACCTACCTATAATTTAATACCAGCCCGTAATATCCAAAGTATCTATTTTACTATTACAAACTCAGTTTCGGATGACTTTAGTTAACTTTAAGAGACACGTAGCGCCCCGGGTTAATATTTACTAGTTTTGAGAAAGTTGGAATAAAAACAAATTTTTGCTAAAAGTTCAAGTACCTATAGAATATAGGGTAAAACCTATTAAGGTACTATATTACCGCAGGAGGTTTCTTGAGGAGAATACGACGTGCTAAGAAAGTTTCAAAATGAATAAGGGTCGTAAAGTCGTAAGTGGACGTCGGATACCAGCTTTGTTTCTACATAACCGACCTTACGATTTTATTTATTTTTTCAAAGAATAACTACTTTTGCATTTTGCTTCCGTGAATAAATAAGTTTTAAATACAATTTATTTCTATAATAAGTAGTCTGGAATTTCGTCTATGCAGGAGACAATATTTACATTTAATGAAATTGTTCAAAAAAAAAAACGGAAAGTTCTTTATATTTGTTGTATTGTAACAACGATGGTTTTAAATTTATGAGAAACGGCTTATTAATGCACTAATCCTTGTAGACTATGATACGCAGTTAAATCAAAAGATTACCGACTCTTTAAGATAAGCAAAAAAAAATGATTGCTGAAAATGATGAAATTTCAAAAAATATTCTCATCTTACTTCTAAGAAGTTGGGGGGAAAGTTTTGGTCATGAGCAGAGGAGAGGGGGCATGCTTTGGGGAAAGGTTCTAGCAGCTTCGAGGTGGGGTAGAGAGGAGAGCGTCGGAACTTATCGATTATAGCAGCTTAGCAGATGTGGGAAGAAATGCGTGAGTAAGTGAAGGAGGGGTGGATGGTAAAAAGGGTTATGAAAAATTGTACATTTATGTTTTAATTTTTAATAAATGTTTCAAGTGTGTATATGTTTTTAATAGTTTATAAAAAAATTCATAAAAAGAAAATAATATGAAATAAAAAGTTTGTGGAAAAGTTAAAATTTGAGTGTTTAAGGAAAGATGTAAATGTTTTCAATAATTTATAAAATACAAAATGTCTAAAAATACCGTGCGGACATTGAAATATTCGTTAACAGTTATTGCAATTTCAAATAATTAATTTATTTTATCATTAATAAAGTTAAATTTACTTTCTTTCTGACATTACCATTTTGTTAAACTTTTGCGAAAATGTAATATTAGTTTGTGATAAATTAATGTTTGATTAATGATAATTTAAATTTAGCAAAAGAAATTAATAAATTAGTTTGAGGAAGTTATGTGACAATGTATTGGCAGCGATTTTTTTATTACGAAAATTGTATAAAAGTGATGTGTAAGTGATTATAGTTCTTGCAAGAAAATAAAAAGAATACCAATCGCTTTGAATTACTTAAAATTATATACTTTTTAGAAATCCTTCTGATATTGCATTTTATTTACTAAGTAAAATTTGCAATACCTGTTTTCAATTTGAATACTATCATAAAGAAATTTAGACAGCCCAAATCGCTCCATCGGCACTCTTCTATCACACACACATACACCTGTGTATACACTTTCCGAAAAAAAATTTTCCGCCCTATCACCATACATCCATATTCCATGCTCTCGTGGAGTACGAGAGAAAAATTTTCGCCTCGTCAGTATAAAAGAGAAGCAAAAGTCCCTTACTCGCGGGAACGAGGGAAGCTCTAGGCGCGGCTCGGTTACCCGATAAGGCGGATAGAATTTCCTCTTCTCCCTCCGTTTCTGCGGCGAGAATGGATCTAATCAAAACATGTATATTATCGGGATATTTATTTGCCGTGGAGAAAGAAGCAAGAGTGAGAGAGAGAGAGAGAGAGAGAGAGAGAAATGGAGAAATTTGAGAGAAGAAAAAGGTAAGATGCTATCGGGGTGTGGGAGAGGGTGCGAATGTGTCTTTATTCGAGTGGGAAGTGGTGAAGATGATTCGCTTTGAGGAAGAAATTTCAGTACTGCGTATAAGTAGAGATAAGGTTCGTTAGTTATGTATTGTTTCTTTTCTCTGAAAAAGTATACATGTAGAAAAAGTATCTATAGATACGATTTTTTTAAATATATGGTGGGCTGGATGTAGCAGAATAATTAATGCGAAAAAGCCATCACATAAAGTAATGAACAAATTAGGATGATATATAAAAGTAATTATACTGCAGAAAAATTGCAAGAATTTTAATATGATTTAAAATAATTTTTAAACCTTTATCATATATATATATATATATATATATATATAAAATTCCATTCTTCGATACGTAAAGTGAGTGATTCTACAGAAACCATTAAACAACTGGGTATAGAAGTTCATTTTATTATAGTTCACATTTTCCAGACCAAATTTTTCTGGTTCTCCAGACCACCTTGAATATAAAAAAATTCATGAGAACTATGAATCTAGTTGCAAGCTTTTTAACCAATAGTAACTTAATTTTATTAACATATGTTCAAAAACAAAAGACTGTCCTTAGCGAATAACTATCAGAAAACCTATTATTTTCTAATCCTGCAATAATTTTTGCTATTATCCCGCACGAATCCTATCGAACCATACGAACATATTGTGATACAATCTTATCGAACCCTTACACCGCTAATATTCATTCGTCTGCAAAATCAGCTTTCTCGCTATACATACACAGTGTAAAACCAATGTGAAATACAATTTCCAACCCATTAGCACCATTATATTCCTCACAAACACGTGCGATTTCCCAAAACGCATCATCATTACCAACCGCCACACCGCAATCCCACGATTTTTCCCCCCCTTTCCGTCCTCTCTACACCACAGCGCTAACAGTTTCTCTAACTCGCAAAAACACCTAACGCTTGCGCGCGCGCGCTCACCACGACCGCTAAACAAACTCCTAACGACAATCCCATCAGTCTTCCTTTCTCTCGCCTGCAACAAGTCATCGCTGTTATACCTCGTTGGGGATTCTACGAGCGCACGCGCTGTGCTGTGCTGTGCTAAATTGGGCTACGGGGCCTGAATTTAACGAATAATTTCCACGCGCGCTTCTACTATATACAGTACAACGTAGCCTCGTTACCTGAACGCGCTGTAATTGCCCGTACGACTGCAGGCTGTACTGTTATAACGGAGCGCCGCGCTAAATCCCCCTTTGACACTTTTTCGTATAGTATAGTATAGAGCTTCTCTCCTAGCTATTTTTCCGTATCCCCTTTCCCCTCTTTTCGTCTCCCCAAAGACGAAGCTAGAAAAATGTTTGATTTTCCATTCCTACGACGACGCCTCGCTTTGTAAAAAGCAGCAGGAGAGTGAAAGAGAGAGAAATGGAGGAAGGAGAGGATAAGGAATTCTTGTGTCCCGTGGGTCTGCTTCATATTTGATCAGCCACTCGAAAAGTGCACGCATGCGTCGTCTCCCATCGTATGCTCGTATGTCTATCTGTCTGTCTGTCTGCTGCTACTGCTGCTTCTGCTGAGAAAAAGTGTAAGTAGATCAAAGGCGCAGAGACGCGGGGAAATACTACTACTACTGCGAGGCGCGCTACTTAGGACGGGCCCTGGGTGCAGGCACGCGAAAACGCGAGCGGGCGCGTGCGCCGCTTTCACATGCAAATGCATTCCGTATTTAGCAAAAAATTGAATTAACAAAGTACGAGGATCCCGAGCTCTCAAAGGTACTTTGTCCGTATATGTGTTCGTGTGTCTGCAGACTCTTTTTTTTTTTTATGTTTTTTTTTTTTTGTCTCGAGAAACGAGCATCGCTTTGGTCGGAGAAGCCGATCAAGGAATTCCGAAAAGGTCGATTACGTTGGAGCTGCTTTTTGCGCATACGTCGAGGTAATGGATTGCACATGCGGAAGCAGAAGGAAAAGGATCATTGCGGATGCTAATGATTCGAGGTATACATGCGAGAAGTTTTAATAGGTGAAATTGAGATTACGTTAGTTTGGTGGGAATGATAATTAAGTATAATGTCGGTGATATATTTTTTTTAAAGCGTTTTATTGTAATAGGTTCCCACCAGTTGTGGGATGCTCTGAATAAATCTGTTATTTTTTCGAGGGAATTTTTTTTTTTTGTCAAATTTTATTATCTAAAATTAGATCAAGTCACTCGCCGCGGCAGAGAGGAAGACCGAGAGCGATGCAGATTTTTGTCGACTTTTTTTTACCAAGGAATATTTACATTTTCATTCACAAAGTCAGGAAGAATGTTGCCTTTTAGCCGATAACATCTTTAGAGCGTACGTTTCTGGAATTTTTACTTCGGAACTAATGCATCCTTTGAAGTCACCAACAAAATGACATCGTTCGCTAATAATCTTCTTTTTATCCTGAAGAAAACGTTGATGTCAGCGTCGTTATTTTCTGATCTGTGTATCTTTAAGAGTATATCTTAATAGAGAAATGAGATTATTTTTGGAAATTTTAAATTAAGTTTAATTCTTATGACAAAATGATATGCATATATAGATAATAAGATTCTATCTTATTCTTTGTACAATATTTATGCTGTATTGGTTTATTATGCAACATTAAAATATTATGAAAATCAAAATATAGCAATATTGAATAAATTAATGCCTTCTGCGGCAACTACATCAATATTTTGTAACACTAGTACTACAACACTTAAATTTTACCAAGCTTTTAAAATAATTATTTAACAATATTGAATAAAGATCGAGGACTTTATAGGATGGAGAAAACAGATATCTTAGCTATATAATTCTTCTTATACATTCATAAACGAATTCTAAGTACTTATTCGAAATGAAGAAAGATAATTTTTATGTTAAGAATATACGATTCTTTATATAACAGAAGTTTTTCCCTCGAATCTTCTTTTATCATAAAAGGTGAAAAAGTACTTATGCATAATTAAATTATAATTGGTTCTCCGAACGTAGTAGTAAAATATTCAAGATATGAATTTAAAGATAAAACCTGCAGGTAAAAAAAAGATGATATCACTCTAAAATGATTACCTTTTCTTACAAGACATTTTTAATATAATTGATGCAAAAATTCACATGAAATATACCCGTTTTTAAAAATATCACATCCCTATTCCACACGGTCCCAAAACATCTATATCCTATTCCGCATTTTCCAACTCTCCTCGCTACTCCATATCTATTATACATCACTACGGAAAATTAAAATTTTTAATTTTCTAAAAAGTATCTCACACCCAAATAGACACATTCACAAACAGTCGTACACTTCTCTCACGAGAGAATCCCTAACCACGACAACCACACTACGTATATATTATACGTCCCGTGTCAGATCGAAATGCCATCCTATTCACGCGTACCAACCTCCCCCTCTATATACCCACGGATATTATTGCTTTCGATCGAATGCTTCGCACGTATTTAATATTCTTCCTCGGGCATAAACAAATTCTATACCTATACCGCTGTGCAATTAACACCGCCACTGGTTCTCTTTCTTCTCTCTCGTCTTAGCCACGTAAAAAGGATACGTATATATGCGGAGTACGCGTGGAGCGCCGCGCATTATCGATTCTCTCACCCGCGCGCCGGCATAATTTCGCCCCGAATTCGACGTAGCAGCAGCAGTAGCGGGAAATCCGGCGTAAGGCTTCCGGAAAGGCATCTCTCGACGCGATGTCAACTATGCAAGCACAGTACACTATATGTATACATATATATATATATATATGTATATATATGTATATGCATATAATGAGGTATAGACAGGTGATCTCGTTGTGGTAGTTCATTTATCAATGTATATATGGGTCGATCGTTCTGATGAGAAGGATTTCTTTTTCGAAGTGAGGAAAGTATAAAAAAATATATAACGAGGATAATAGGTCTTCTGCTGTTTTATATTTGTTATTAATTATTTGGTAGATATTATTTTTAATATTAATACGGTGAAATACGAGTTTTATTTTTATTAAATTTAGAATTTACAAAAAGTTTATATTTAATGTATAAATTAGAAGAAAGCATTTTTAACAAAAACCATTATTCAACAATAATACAATAAACCTAAAAGTTTAAAAGTTTTACTATTTGTTAAAATGTCAATTCTGAATAAGCAAATAAAAGCAGAACATAGTTATTAGTTACAAAGTTAGCTACAAAATAAGTAATTTATAATTAACCTACCAGGCTAATACTGCTGCATACTATCAAATTATACACAATTCTATAACGTTCCATAATTTTATAAAATATTTAACTTATTTTATAAATTTTTCAAAAATGTCAATTTGAGATAGTGAAAATATTTTTAGATACGGATTATATGTTCATCATTTTCATATTCTTCATTTTTAATATTTTTGCTTAAAATTTAATTTACAGTTATTCAATTTCAAACATAATTCATTGTAATAGTACAATTATGACATTTTCTGAAACTTCAGAAAACAAATTAAAATACTATAATAAATCTATGACGTACTTTCATTCTATCTTCAAATTCATACCAAAACATCATTTTTAGAACACAACCAATCCACAAAATTTTTACAAAACAACAACAATATCCATTGGGAAATTCGCAATTTTCTTTTTAAAATTACAAAAATAAAAGTAACCGTCTTCTTCTTAAACCTGGAAAACACTACTGCGCACAGCATATCCACTTCGATCTCTAGAATTCAATCATCCAGATCCCTGACGTCCCCCGATACCTAAATCACTTCAGCAGCCACGGCATCGACCCAAACGTCATTTCCCCTCTTCTCTCTCTCTCTCTTCCTCTCCCCCGCTCTCAAAGACATCTATATACACACACACGCATACACATACACATAGACGCCTCGAAGGCGCAAAAAGACATCGTGTGTGTGTGTGTGTGTATATATATAGTCGCGATACAGCTCGTGAAATCGAAAGGAAGGAAACGTTCCGCAACTACCCCTCTATATCCACCATCTCTTTAGCGCCTATACACTCACTTCTCCCTCCTTCCCACCCTCACGCACACACCACCCGCTGATTTACTGCATTCTCACTCTCTCTCTCTCCACACGAGAGAGAGAGAGAGAGAGATTGTGCTGAGTCCGCACTACAGTGGTGGTGATTTGCATTGGGAAGCCCCCGAGAAGCGCGGACCGCTAATTAACGGCCTTCGCGCGCGTGCTCGTAAACGCGAGCAAACACGTACGTCCTTAAAATTCGATTGTTTTCAACGCCATCCGCGCGCAACCGCCTCATGTGCTCGATGTGGTCGTGTAGTGCGGCAATTCGCACATGACGCATGTGTATATATGTGTGTGACCATTCGCGAGTGAGAGAGAGAGAGAGAGAGAGAGAGAGAGAGAGAGAAAGAGGTGTAGTAGATACGGCTGGCGTTTATGTCATACTTTATATATATATATATGCGCGCGTACGCTTGATGGTACGCTCGATGTCGTATTTATGAGTGCACACGGTGAGTAGAGACCTACGCGATGTGTGTACGCGATGTGTTATACTGGACGACTGATTGTGCAAGCTGTGAGCTGCATATGTAGGAGGGAACTACTGCGGTTCTTTTTGTTTCAGTGTGCAAGGGTGCGGTGAGGTCGTTAGCTGCGGGTCAGAGGGAGAGAAGGTGTCGCTCGAGGTTGCTGGGGTGTATAATGTTCGTGTATATATATATAAGGGAAATTTCAATTGGTGCTGATGTGGAGGTAGTAGTGTCGAATTTTGTGATATATATATACAGGCGAAAAGATGTGGTTGGTTATAGTGAACATTAGATATTGCATATTATTTTGATTGAATACTCAGTAAAGAATTTTACGTATAATTAGTGAAAATTTGTATAATATCTCATACTGAATGAAATATATACACTCACAAAAGTTTAATCTAACTGTTAGAAGAATCAATTAAATAGTAGTGGAAAATTTACTTAACATAGAGTCAAGTAGATTTCTACTATATAAATAAGCAGACAATCTTAAAACATAAATGATTTCTTCTTTGAATAATAAGTGGATTGTCCTTTTAATACAAAAAAATTCATTAAAATATATTTTTTATAATTATAGTTTATTTATAGTAATTTTTATAGTATATAAATGTCTAATTAACAGAAAAACTTTAATAGTTATCGAATTTCCTATCAAATTTAGCGGATTCTATTCTTATGGTAAACTGTTGGACTTATATTAAAGCAGACGTATTTGTAAATTTAATGAACGTAATTTAAAATTAAGCAGATAATATTTAAGTAGATTTGTTTTCTATAAGAATAAGAAACCATTTTTGTGAGTGTATAAAAGCAAAATTATTGAAAATTTAGGTTATTTTTCATAACACGGTGGCACCATGTGTACATACCATCCCGTTGAGCTTTATTATATAATTCGTTGCGTAACAAAATAAGAAAGAACAACAATATTAAAGTAACAGCATCAAGCTCCTTGCACACGACTTTTCAAACTTAATAACCGCGTGGGCGCGTCGTATCCATCAAAAGCTCCATCCTGACGTAAACCGGTGCAACTATAATACCTAACCATTAATATAATGCTTAATTTAACAAAATAATCCTGCACAATCTCAAGTGCAGGTTCACTCGCGTGTAATATAAACCAGCATAGCGACACGCAAGGAAGATCGCATTACATTTATCGACTTCTTACAACTCTTCGAAACTGTCTCCTTCATCTCTCGCTCTGCGCAACAAACCGCGCGTCTACCATAAAAAAAAACTCTTCAACTTCGTTCTATACCACAGCCCTTTAATAAAAAAAAAAGTTATGAGAGAGAGAGAGAGAAGGAAAACCGTCAGCCACCGAGAGACGAGCAAAGCCGACGTTTGTTTCACGGCTTTCTTAACATCGTTCTTGATGCACTATATATATATATATACATACCCGAATTCTGTTCATTGAGCCGTATGCACACACACACATACGTAGCCTTCCACACGAAAAAACTGCCACTTTCGAATTTCGCGGAAAAGAAGCGACGTATAGAGTATAACATAACGTTATACGGTATATATACGCTATATATACATATGGGCGTATCGGATCGTGCCACCCGATTAGATTCTCCACAGCCCGCGACGACGACGACGACGACGACTAATAAGCTGCAATCGCGTATGTGTATATATATATATATATCACAAGCGTCGGGTTTCACGTGCGCAAATCCCCGCGCTAATCCAGTTCTCTCTCTCTCTCTCTCTCTCTTACTGTTATAGTAGTAGTAGTGGTAGTGCTAGAGGATCGTCTTACGAAGAGCGCGCTAAGGCGATTCCGGCATTATCACGCTCCAACACTCGCCACGCGCGCGCGCCCGCGTATACCGCGAATATAACGCTGCCGAAAATATTTCCTGATGCGGTTGATGGTACTGTATATGCAGCTGATGCGCGCATACGCCCCCACGCGTTTCTGTGGTATGATTGTACGAGTTGTATATACATATATACGTATATGTATTCATATAACAATGATGTGCAATATGTGTGTGTGTATGTGATGTGAGTGTTGGTGTATATATAGACTATATACGCTGCTGTCTTTAATTAAGTCCGCATTGTGGGCCCTTGAATACACCAGCCTCGTGAGATTCAGATATACATACGTATATAGTATATATATATATACATACCTCTTGAGGGAGAATGAGAGAGAGAGAGAGAGAGAGAGAGAGATTTATCAGCGTTGCAAACGAGGTCGCAAGCGAGCGGCTGCACAAAGGACGAGCGTCTTTACTCGCGCGAGTGTTTCAATTTCTAGCTATCAAGAGGGGAACCTTGCTGATTGACTTATCGGCGCGGTCGCGCGCAACGGGATCGTAATTTCCTCGGCTGCTTCATGTTGCAGTATATACGAACGACAGAGAGAGAGAGAGAGAGAGAGAGAGAGAGAGAGAGAGAGAGAGAGAGAGAGAGAGAGAGAGTGAGGGAAGTTTTTGCACGCTGTGGAGTGACAGGTGATGTGAGCAAAGAGAGAGAGAGAGGCAAGTAACGGTGTGCCGATGAGTTGCCGAGGTATATATCAGAGTAAATATTTGGAGAAAGAGGTGTATAGCTATATGTCTGTGTGTGTATATTGGGTGGGTTTGCTGGTGATGAAGCTTTGCTCTTGTTGCAGTTGTGCAGTTTGGTATGTGGGATGGTTTTTTCGCGGTACCGTATACGGTTGTTGTAGGAGGTAGATGAATGGTTTTTTTTGTGATCAAGGTGTAATTTTTTTTAGTTTGTAGATGCACATTCATTTATCGGGCGGAAAATATGCTCCTTAATCTTAAATCTTAAATAGAAAATCGTTTGAAATGATTGGTATTGTCGCAATAGCAATCTAAACAATAATTAATACTATTATATATAGTCTTTACTAGATATCAACGATATTATTAACAAGAAAAGATTTATGTTAAAGTATAAGTGAAAAATATATGAGACGGTATATTTTTAAAATTAATAATTTCCCAAAAAAATGTTTGTTTGAAGCAAAGAATAATTGCCTCGTCTCAATCATCATTAACCAAGAAAACTACTTCAAATGGCCAAGTAAATAACGGTTTGTGTATCCCAGACATTAAAAGTACCACACACGAAATTAAACTGATTCATTAACCGAAATATTTGTCCTCAAACATAATAATATAATTTCGGCCAACAGAACTCCCTCGTTCCATACACATAATATACACATTCAGCAACCCCCTATATATCATAACAGGATTATACACAAACGCACCCAATTTTTAAAATAACACTCACCACATCTAAATATATATACGCAGTCAATTCGCCGGGCAATCAACGCTTGGTCATATATTTATTTATCAATTTTCATTCCGCCCGAAACATCGACTGCGTATGACAGGAAATTACAACAATCGCGTCTATATGTATTTATGTACTATACTGTGAAAATTCAACCAACGAATGCTTCAACGTATTGATATTCAAAAATCCCGTTTGAATATATACTGAATATCGCGCCAACATATATATAAAGAACGAGACACAGGGGAAAATACATCAATTGAAACGTAATAAGTCCGCAACGTATATATAACGCAAAGTGCGTAGTCCGAAAAATCGCAAGTTTTATACATAGCCACACACGCGATTATTTCCCGCTGCTCGCGCGTCGGCGTCAGCTTTTATTATACTCTCACGTATATACGTATACGCGTACGCGCGCGCGCGTGCAGAGAGGTAGCAATAACCCACCGACGCCACCGCCACCACTATATACCCGTCGTAAAGGCATGCAAGAGGCGCCGACTCTACCTATATATATATATATATATATACAAGCGAGTGAGTACTTTTACGCACTCGAGCCGGAAAAAAGCCGACGCGATTTTTCGTCGTCGTCGTCGTCGTCGTCACGCGTGCTAATGGCCTCTCACTGAGAGAGAGAGAGAGGGATCAAGTGCGCGCGATGCTTTTTAACCCTTGTGCACGCTCTTATACTTGGATGTACGTGTGTGTATATATATATATGGAAATATCGATTACGCGCGAATGATTGATAACGCGAACGATGAGCGTATATGTGTATGTGTGTAATATATAATGTCTTCGGGAAAGCGTATAGAAGGTGTTTAATTATTATCACGGGTGGATGGAATGCATTCGCGAATCAATTTTTAATTGCGGTTGTTTAGCTGCGTCATGGTTATGTGTGTAGCATATCGGTGAAATAATGGCGCGAGAGAGCGTGTGGATTATTTATGGAGAGCTAAAAATCGGGGTAATGGGAGTGATGGGTGGTTTATGAGGGATATTGATGGAATGCTTTTGGTATAATAGACGGCCTCGTGCGTAGTGGTGTTCATAATTTAGGGAGAGGTATACCAATGATTTTTGATATCCTGAAAGCAGGTGACGTATAAAAATTGTGTTTTTTTTTTATTAAATAATTATTCAGAAATGTTGGCTTTCTGCGTAAATCCCTTGTTGTAATTTAGAAATAAAGTAATTTAGTTTTTAACGGGTTGCTCGCCCCTTGCTTAATGGCGGAATTAAGTGAACCTTTTTCTTAATGTTATGACCCGAGGTACAGTAGTCGTTCTGTGGCGTCAGCTCGAGTCGAGAGTCTGCATGCAGACTGCACTGATCAGACATAAGTTTAAACTATTATAATAATATTTGTACTTGCTCGTTTCTTTAATTCCAATTTGTGTTATATGTATTTGGATAAATGTTCAATAATAAATAAATACTAAAAACCCAATTGGTTGGTGAAATAAGAGTAATCTTAATACTATATATATAAATAATAACATTCACACTTTTGATTAAATTTTATAATATTTTATATGAAATAATTTTTACAAAGTGACCATAATAATTTGGAAAAATATAATCAAATATATTCAATATTATACATATGAAATTTAATGAAAAATGAATTTATTAGTGGTTGACATGTTTTTATGATATCCAATCAATATAGTCTCAATTTTTCGAAATGTGAAATTCATCTAAAACCGAGAATTTCTGTACACCCAGGTTATTCAATTCGCTTGAAATATGATCATCATGTCAGAGTCATTATCCTTCTTGAAACTAAATTTTCATGGGAGTCATATTTTAGATGGAAATTAATTTAATTGAGTCGAATTACCATAATTTCAGTTTTAGTTGGAAATTAATTAGTCAGGCAATTCACACTGAAATCATTGATTTTAGAGACATCATCTTTCACGTACTTTAAATGTGGTAACATAATAGAATTCCATCTAATATAACAAATGCAGTAAAATTTAACTAGTATTATTTGCTCATTTCATAAATTAGAGATAAAGTCACATTGCTGCAAACACATATGCAAAACTTTATTACTTTTATTTTATAATTGAAATAATTAAATTATAATGGATAATTTATATAATTAAGCAAGGAAAATAGAAAATCGTCTACAATGCTTCAATATATTAAATGTAAACGAAAACGTTTATTAGCTTTCTTATATATATCTACTCATTGCTACCCAAAAGTTGTTGCTAGTAATTATATGTTGATCAAAAAATAGAAATATTTTAGAATTTGTTACTAATACTGTAACTGTTGAACTTATTTCATAGTGATAAGACCATACTACTTATAATCTACAAAAAGTAACATATTCATCTTCGCAAATAAACCACGCAAAATAAATCTAATTAGGCGCACCAGCTATACAACACAAACAGCAAAGAAATTGCAATACCAACAAAGTCAATCTAAAGCTACCGCTTCACTAACTCTCAATAGCATTCTTATTAATCCCCGATCCTCTCACGAGACGTCATCCGATCACTCTCCCCTTCCCTCGTCTTCCTCTAGCCCCTCTAAATCAGCGGAGAGTGCATCGGAACCTCACTACTCCTTGGGTAAAAAAAAAAAGAAAAAACTTTAGCACAGGCCGGGATGTCTGGTGATCAGCCCTCGATACATCAGCTGCCGCCCTAAAGAGAGCGAGAGAGAGAGAAGATTGCGCGGCAGTAAAAAGCTCGCGAACTTCTGCGCGAGCGAGGCTACAGAGTGGGAGTTAAGTAATTTGTCGCTGCCGATGCCTCTGCGCTATCCATCACAGCGTGCCGCCCTTCGGGCGAATTTACGATGTAATAAGCTCAGCGTGAATATCTTCCGATTGCCCGAAGAGTTCGTTTTTTTCTATCTCTCTCTCTCTCTCTCTTTCTCTTCCGCGTCTTTGGAGTGGATGTGGGTGGTTTGGAATAAAGAGAGAGAGAGAGAGAGAGAGAGAGAGAAGAGAATTCGGAGTGTCGATGGTTTTTCGATTTTTAGGAAAACGAGTGAGTTGCTTTCGGGAGAGGAAGGGAGAGAATTTGAGAGGGTTGCGAGTTTATCGGGACGGCGGTGATTTGTCAATGCTGATTCCGGGGTATCGGGATGGCTTTGCTCTGCGACGACAGGTTTTTGAGTAACTGCGTCAGCATTGTGCGTTGTGGGATCAGCATTTATATTTAAACGCAGATGGTTTTAAGTGAGATAGTATTAAGAAATGAGCTTTTTCTATATGTGAATATGAAAAAAATATTTACGAATATTCAAAATATAATTGTACACAAACGTCTTATATTTTGTATTATATGAATTTAAACAGTCGGTATATCAGTTCAGTAACTTCGCACTAGCAAATAAATCATGACCACTATCATTCATAAAATCCTCATATTTCCAACATCGCGAAAAATTTTACATCTTTAAAAATTATATCTTGTAT
Source organism: Torymus texanus (assembly GCA_036873485.1). Lineage (NCBI taxonomy): Eukaryota > Metazoa > Arthropoda > Insecta > Hymenoptera > Torymidae > Torymus > Torymus texanus. The sequence continues at coordinate 15,891 of JAYJLV010060961.1, forward strand.
ATTATATTAGCGACTACAATTGCGCACGTTCATTCGGAAGAAGAGGAAATTTCCGCAGTGCAAGTCACGTTACAATTAAATACAGCCGTGTTGTATTATAATGTCTGTTCAAAATAGATGGACATTAAATACTCCATACCATCTAAACGTATCTGAAACCTTAATGTCTAATTTATTATTATTATAAACTATGTGTATTTAAGAATACATTTATTGTAGAAGATGTAATAAAATGAATTTTTTTTTACCTTCATAATTCTTATACGATTTTAGATACATCGGTCACTACGAAAATAGTTTTATTCAACTATTTAATGTTGTATAAACATCAACTGTATGAGACGAAATCATTCCTTTCAGTGGAAAGTAGAAAAATATAACTTTAGTAAAAAGTAACACAGATATTATTTTTATACGAATAAGGTCCGTACAATTTAGTCTCACCTAGTAGGGATGATGCCTTTGCAATTATTGACTTTTCGTCAACCCGAAACTAATTCGAAAGGTCGCGAGTATAAATAAGAGCGAGGAGAGACTTCACTAGTCTTTTATCTGTCTCGAATAGCTCTATATGAGGAAATCCAGAATAATTGCAAACTTATTGTGACTTCAAAACTGGTCAAAATTTTTGGGGTTTTATAGCGATCGTTTTGTCTATTTTCCATTATTACCAACAAATCTTAAACACAATAATATATCATAAAGCTATGCAATATATATTAATTATCAAATTGTTCTGCAATAAACTTACCTCTAATTACAATGCTTAGTTTTACGTTAACACAATAGAAAATATATGATATTTATTATTTAAGTCCCAGCCAATTTATTACTTATTAATATGCCTAAGCACATACACATGTAGGAAGAATTATTCAGGCGAAATGCGAAATTGTTTTTTGTGCTCTAAATGATGGAAATGATTTCGTACGTTCCCTTCGTGGGGCAGATTTACTTTAACTCACGGGCATCTTCCTTTGATCTGATATGAATTTCGATCGGATTTATCCATCTTCACAGAAATAATTCATAAAGACACGACACTTAAATTATATAAAATGATCAACTTGGATTTGTGACGAGTGAAAAAAAAAACCCTTTCAACCATTGATATGTTAATATATTCGAGATGCCATATATTTTTCGAGCACACAAAGTCACCATACTCTCTTTATATTTGTTCACGACTAATCACATCACGTCACAAATTTCCCCACCAATAGTTTATCCAATCCTAAACATACCCTACTTTCTTTCTCATATAAACCCACAACGAAATACCACCCTGAACCCCCTCGTCAACTCAATGCACACACACACACACACACACTTACACACTTTGTAACCGCACCGCTCGATCCGCACACCGCCCCATCCTTTCGGCCTCCTTTCAAAACCACACAATCGCCGTACAATCGCGCAAACTCTCAAGACCTACCCTATACCTTCACTCTCGACTCCGCCTCAGACATTATAATTCGCGTGCCATGCAGTAACAACGAGAGAGAGAGAGAGAGAGAGCGAGAGAGAGAGAGAGAGAGAGAGAGAATCAGCTAGCACAAGCGGTCGGAACAGCTGCGGCATAAATTCCCCACGTTTGCTCTATAT